>JASDQU010819687.1:59716-70363 GCA_032191745.1 Picea mariana
CTAATGCAAAGTTTGTTTCTATTTTAATCTAGGATGAAGTATGACCCCCCATGCTTGCCACCCCAGTAGAGATTGCTTTATTCTTGTGCACAATTATATTTTTCAAAATTATTAATATTAATTTTATATTTTTTAAACTTATGAAAGTGATCATAGCCTTGAAATTATGAAGTAAATCATTAGTGAAGGGTTTTAGGGTCTTAACATAATGAAACAACATTTTTTAGATAGTATATCTCTGTTAGTACTAGTGCAACATTTTTTTTAAATGGGTAAATAAAATAAAAGGTTATAGAAAGAATGAGAGACATTTTTATCTTAAAATTGTAATATAAGACAAAAAAAAAAAATAGAAAAAATATTATTTAAAAAAAAATGTTTATTTTGAATATCCATAGTGAGATCTATATGTGTGTAGTTTCATCAATAATGAATTTGTGTATCCTATTTAAAAATAATGTGAAAAAAGTAAAGACTGAGAAATATGAGGGAAAACGAAGGTTTAACTTTTTTTGCACTTTGAACCATTAGGAACATCATACCATACCAAAATCTGATGAAACCAAATCAGTGAACACATTGGTGAGTAGAAACGCTCTTGCTGAAAAAATGATTTTCAAATAGCGTGCGCACACTTGAAAAATATGTAATCACATTAAAAATGTGCATGCGTGTTCCATAACACACACACATAATTTTTAACATAAAAAAATACACAAAAAAACTAATTTTTCCATATTCTTTTACTTTGATACTTGTTTTTGGTGTTCTTTAGCTCATTGGAAATCTCTTAAAGATATCAACATTGTTTATGCTATGATTTTTTATTTTATTTTATGATACTACATAAATAAATTTATTATTTTCAAAGGAATAGAAAATGAATCTTTAGACCATTATCGACACCTCAAATGTCCACACAATCCCTCTAATAGAGATATTTGGCCTCCAAAGGTAATATGGGTGTTATTAGAAGGTTTTGTATATGAACGATGTGTCTTGGGGACTTGGGCATTGTAATGGGAGGAAAACAAGGGAATTATTCTCTAAATGAAGCTTCTAGGGCTCATTGGCCATAAACAAGGCTTCAAACCACCACATGGACCCTTTAAAGGTGATGTTGACCTCCAAGTGCAATATGGTTACTATTATAATGCCTTGGACAACAAGGATTGATTTGGTAGTCTCGCTAACGGGAGGGATAGGAAAATACTACTCTTATGTCTTAGATCAAGTTTCTAAGTACCAAGGGCCTTGAACAATGCCAAAAACAATATAGCATGCCTTGTATAGGAGATCATGGTACTTAGAGTGGGACATGAGTGGAAATTGAGGTTTTGTGCACTAGGTATGGGTCTCATACCTTAATTGTGGGAGAAATAAAGGTGACTATTCGTTAAATTAATATTCTTGAACTAATGGGTGATGATCAACGCCTTGGAACAAAACATAGACCCTTTAAACTTGATGTAGTAGGGATGGGTTATAAGGAATTGAACATAACCAAGGGAGGAAAAAAAGGACCTTATGATATAAATAAATACACAAACCTCAATGGCCATGAACATGACCCTAATGATAATACAAGACCTTTAGGGGTGATATTTGGCCTCCATGTGGAATATAGATACCATTATGAGGTATTTCATACTAAGAATGGGTCTTAAAGAATTAACCATGGTCAAGGGAGGAAAGTAAGTCCCATGGGACGTAGATTAATCCTTTAGGTATCAATGCTGACAAGAAACAAAATAAAGCACATAACATGTCCTCTGTATGGGATACTTGTCCTTCAAGTGAGATATGGGTACCATTATGATGTTTTTCATATCAAGAATGAGTGTCACGTCCTTCACCATAGTTGGGGGATAAATCTAAAGACTTAGACCTTAAAAAAACATTACTTCACTAATGGGAAATGATTAAGGACTTGAATTTCAGCACGGGCCCTATAAAATGGATCTTTTCCATACAAGTTGGATGCAGGTTCCATTAGGAGTTTTTGTGCAATAGGAATGGGTCTTAGGGAATTTACCATGATTGGGGAACGAAAGTTAGGTATTTAATCCTTATATAAATCTTGTAGGTCTTTTATAGAAGAAATATTCTTTAAAGTACCACAAAAAACCCTTCAGAAAATACATGTGTCCTTAGGTGGGATATGAGTATAGTTAAGAGTTTTTACACACAAGAGATGGGTCTCATGCCTTTCTTCCAAATTGAATCTTCTAGGGAATTGGTACTTGAAATAGGCATGTCAAACCAAAAAATATACCCAAATCATTGTTCTTGGTGGGATATGAGCATTGTTAACACACAGGATGTACAAGCGTCAAGGTTTTTCAAAATTTTGAATTATTGTTAGTTTAGTCTCAGAAGGATACAATTAATCTTTGTCAGTCATGTGATCAATCCTTCTGGTAGGAGTCATTTGTTTAAGATTGTATGTTTAATTCATAGGTTCATGTTATCAAATATTTTGAGTCATGTTTCATGTCAAATAAATCATGTTTTGATTTTCTCTTCAGCCTAGAAACCTGATCAGAGTCCATTTATGAAAGTATTGGAGTCATGATGGTGGTTTCCATCATTAGCTAAAGAGGGAAAGTATTGGTCATATATGCATAGTTTATATGTCTCAAGTGTTATGTACAAATTGAGTGTACAAGAGGTATTAAATGTCTACCCAATTGTTTAAGTGTTATGATAGTTGTCAAATCGCATGTGCTGCAAACTCTCATAAAAGTTGACATTGATTCAAAAAATAGACCATGCGCTAAATATTTCATGATTATGATTTTACAAACTTGTCTAATGATGGATTCTAGTTTTCAGAACCATCTTCTCATCAATAATATTCAAAGGGTCAGTTTCAAAAGGAGTATTTATCATTTTTACCTTCATTTCCATTTGCAAAGAGTGCGCTACAAACTAGTTCAAGTCGTTTTGAACTGTAAGTGTGATGCAAATTTCTTGTCACTACGAACTCTCCTATAGTGGTTGTGGGTGGATTAAAATCTTAATGGACTGTTGGTTTGGTTTTCTGCAACAAGGAGTGAGATTTATATACCATGTACTTTTCTTGATGTTCAAATTTCATCGCCTGAAAACTTATTATCATCAAACCGTAATTGTTGTAAGTTTTCTACTCGCTGTAAACTATAGGCTTTCCTTAATTAGTTCATACCTTCTTAGTTTAAAGTCTTCATGAAATATTTGGTTACCTATTATCATCATCCAAATTCAAGCTTACATTTCTTTCTTGTAACCACTAATATTGTTGCTAACTGTTATTTCTACGAAGTGTTAGCACTACAAACTGGATTATAAAATTGGTGTTGTGAAATCCTCTTTGCTTGGTTATATTGCACATTATTGTCCTTCAAACCTTTATACAGATCCATGATACATGTTTTCTAGTCAAAGGGTAACTTTCATCTTATTCTTGCAACCATAAATCCATTTGTTGCTAACTTCCTATTCACTGTGAACTACACTTGTTTATGATTGTTTGTGCTACGAACTTGATGGGCTACGAATCCCGTGTTTTAAATAGTTACTCAAATTTTTTTTCTATTTGAGATTTAATCCAGTTTTTGGTTGTCATATGTTTCTCCAATATCCTAGATTTAGTCTTATTTCAATTTCTGTAGTGTTTCTTTAGCATAAAATCCTTTTGTCAACAAACTCTAATTTTTACAAAGTCAAGTAGTAAACCCTAAATTCATCAGTTTCTGTCACAAACAATGGTAGCAACTATTATCATAGGGGGGAGTTTTGACTTATCTATCATGGACACTCAACAAGGGAAGAAGATTCATAAAGGAGGGGATATTTTCAGGGCCGAGCCCCATGAACTTCAACTAATCAATTTAGTTTCATTTTTCAGAGAGGCATTTTAGAGAGTGGGTTGTCTAGCATTTTGTGAGAAGATGCAGAGAGGAAATCCTATGGCTGCCACATAGTTTGCATTTAATTTCAATGGGGTAAAGACCAAAGTTGGTACACTGGAGTTTGAGGTTATATAGAAGTCCATTTCTACAACTACAAAGATACGAATTCAAGGAGAAAAATGTTTCAAAGCCATGTCTTTGAAACATGCATTTTGTAAAGATTTCTTAAAGCCTGAATATCAACAAGATAACCTATACAAGGGAGATCCTATAAATCATATGATGGAGTATTTTAATAAGATGGTCAAAGTCATTCAAAGGTATTTTACTTGTGAAGGTAGTTTTAATATGTTTTATCAATACCATATTACACTATTGATGCATATTACTAGAAACAAGCCCTTGAACCTACCCTTCTATCTGCTCAGAAGCCCTGGGAAGATGTTAGATAGAGTTCAAGCCAAGTCCAAACAACTGGATACCAGTGTATTTCATGTTGGTTTGATCAAGATGCTAGTGTTAGAAGAACTAAAAAAGACTCTTAGTGATTGTTATGCTTTCCTAGTTGCATCATGATTTCAGCCTGATGTTATCAACACACACACAAAAAAAAAAATACACCTACCTCTGTTGAAAAGATTGTGCAAACAGAGTCCAGTAAAAGGAGGAAGATGGTTAAAAAGGATAAGTCATCTAAGTCAACTGATAATATAGGTGAGGACCCTTCACAACCTCTTGATGTAGAAACTTCTCATATGGTAGAGTGTTCACCTATGGAGACATCCTCTAGCAAAGAAAGGAATATGAAGGGAAATAATTTTTTTTTTCTCCACCAATTGCTACAAAATATGTCATGCCTAGAATACCATTCACCAGGTCAACAAAAATGCAGCATGACTCTATGGAAGAGGGTGCATCGAAAGCACGATCTTAACAAGCAGTCAAAACCAAGCCTCTTAAAGAGCCAATAGAAATTATTGAGATCAAGTCTCCTTCCGATGAAAGTGATCCCACTTTCAAAAGTATCAGGGGGTAGCTCAAAGATGTAAGGGATAAGAATGAATAGTTGAAAATAGAAAAATCTACATTCTAGGATTCAACTAAACGAAAATATAAATGTGTGTGAAGAAATTGTTGCAAAAGAAAAGAACATGGTTAACATATCCTTACCTCTGCATAGGAAAATGAAAAGTGTGTACAAGAAGAATAGAACTTATCAAGCTGAAAAGAGGAAGTTGAAGGAGGAAGTGCAGTCGTTGAAGGAACAAATTGCAAAAAGGAACTTGGACATGTTGGCATGGGTGGCCACTAGGATATGAAGATGAATCATCATATTTGCATCAATATAATCAGTTTTTCTATGGTGTCTTATATATGTAGGCTTATAAACCTAAGGAGTATTTTTGTCCTATGTTGCTATAATTATAACCATATGCTATTTTTACAAGTCACATTCATGATTTAGAGGTTGTAGTATCCATTAAAAAATGTTTTAAGTCTTCTTGCAAATTTTTGGCATCAATTTCAATGTTTGAAGAAAAAATCATATCTACAGGAAAGTTCGCAATACATCCTACTGAAGGCATCGCAAAATACTAAAATTGAAACAGTTTGTAGCACACTCACCATGAACTTGACAATTAGTTGTAGTTTGAGTTGTAGGAGTGATGTCACCTATTAGAAGAGGTTTGAGTAACTCCTCATAGATTAGTTATACATCAAGGGACACTTGTGCCTAAGATATAGCTCCATTAAATATTCATGCAATGAGTTGGGTGTATTTGTATTTATTACTTCCAACAACCTCCTCAAATCTAGCAGTTTGTTATATTTTGGTTTGTTTTCCTATTTCCACGCCTCTCCCAGGCACATAATCCAATGTAAGATTTAGGTGGTGATTCCTAGAGGGAATTTTGATGTTACTTTCTATTTAATGTGTAATGTGACTCCATAGAATGGTTTGAGTGGTTTTTGAGAGAACTCATATCTTTTGTTTCATACTGTAAGTTTCCATACTATGTATGTACAAACTTAAGACTCCTTTATAATTGAATATCAACTCCTTTTCTACCATCATAGGCTATAGCATTCTCTTTCTTTGATTTTTTCTATTGATGAAGGATTTGTATTTAGTACTTGTTCATGAATGCAGCGAATGATTTATTGTTTATTTAGTGGTGCAAGTGTTGTCAAAGCACACTATAGTATTGATTAGGAGGCTCCTTCTTCATAAGAATTCTACTATATATGTCTCAGAAGTACTTGATGGAACCCGGTGCATATACTTCATATATTTTTGCTCAGACTTCCATCTTTCCATTTATGTTCTAAATATTGGTATGAGATTGTTCAATCCTTTCTTGCTAGAGTATGTTTTGTTGAACTTTTGTGCTGATATTTTAAAATTATTATCTCATTCATTCGTTACACTTGAACTAAAAAACTTTGTGTTTACAAAACCACAAATTTCTTATGGGTATTAGGATTTCACCTATAGAAGTCTATGTGTGACTTCTAGTGCTAACATTTCTGGCACTGTTGTTGGGTACACAAAATGGAAGATATTTCCCTTGGCTATATGACAAGGATAATACTGGTTTTGATGGTGTACAAAAACTAGTAGAAGAAGAGACTGCATAGTGCACATGGTGACTCTAGATTTAGTTGTGGCTCCTATGAGAAGAAGAATGAGAGCTAATGCACATTCACCTCTGGCCACACCTGTACTAGGCCCAGATAAAATCTTAAAGAAGGGAAATGATTTGCAAGGAGCCTCTTCTTCTAAATATTCAGGTACTACTGGGAACCTACCTAATTCTATTTTTCATAAACCAATTGTTATTTTTAAATATGTTCATTTACCTGAGGTTCAAACTCCTATAAAAGTCCAACTAGAAGGTGATCCTATTGAAAATACACATCTTTCTCCTAATTTGAAAGAAAAGAGCCTTAAAAGTGTTGATTTACTTGCATCACCTGAAGTTCTTAAATAGTTCATACTTGAAAGTTAAGAATATTTCCCATCTTTAGGATCTCCAGATACTAATTTACTTAATTCCATTAAATATAAAGGAAATATAACTTCCTTCCCCGAGAATATCTCAATATAAACATCAAATACTGGCCCAATCCTTGTCAATTCTAAGTCTTCTAAAGTCTTTAAAGAAAGTCTTTTTAGTGAAATTATTTTTCCTCTTCCTAGATTAGAAGAAGAAATCTTTAAGACTTATGAAATTCCATTACTTGTTAAGTCAAAAATAATATGTATTTGAAAAGGTTGAGGACGAATTAGAGTCGGTGAAATGGTAATCCCCTTTTCTTGATGTTCTAATTATTGATTGTTCTAAATTTTTTTAAGATGAAATAGAGAAAGTTCTATCCTCTGCTCAAACTCCAGTAGGTTCACCAAAGTTGCAGCCCACTTCTCCTCATTCTACGTTTTCTCCTAGTTCCTTTGTTGTAGCCTCATCAAAAAATACTAAGAGACATACTCCTCCTTATCCTAATATGGTCAGAGCCAATCCACCTCTAATTAGAATGGATGCCATTGTGGCTACTAGGTATGCACCATTAGTGTTTCCTCAACCCATGAATTCCCTTATAGTTGGAGATGACCTTAAGTGCATTCCCAAATTCACCGGAGACGAAGATATTATTGTAGAAGAACATCTTTCTTCCTTTTACAATTATGTAGATAACCTCAACATTGAAAATGAAGATGTCTGGATGAGGGTCTTTGTGCAAATCCTAGATGGGGAAGCCCACAAGTGGTTTAGAAATTTAATCCTAGGATCAATAGCTACAATTGAGGCCCTAGATATTTCTTTCTTAAGGAATTGGGGTGACAAGAAATATTTTTTGTACTATATAAAATAATTTGGGGCTCTCAAAAGGAAAGAAGGAGAATCTGTGTCTGACTTTTCTAAAAAGTTTAAGAAAATGTATAATAACATTCCTATTGATATTGAGCCCATTGAGACCTCTGCAAAAATAACTTATGCAAGTGCATTTGACCTAGAGTTTTGTATTTCATTTATATAAAGAAGGTCTACAACATTATATCATATGCAAGATGTTTCCTTGCAATTTGAATCGAATGTACTTGCAATAGACAAGTTGAGGGGAAGATTTGACAGGGAGAGGGGAAAACAAAAAAGAAGAATCTTGTCCTTCAGATACTTCAGGTGCATATCCAAAAGTTGAAGACTTAACCAAGTTGTTGAAGTCATTATCTACAGATATGGAAAGGTTTAATCTTGAAGGGAGAAAATCCAATGGAAATCCTCAAGAGTTTGGAAGCATAAACCAATTTAGAAGGAAAAATAATACACTTCAAGTTTTGGAGAGAGACTGTAGGAATAATGAACATCAAAGAGTTCAAGCCCTTTCCATACTAATCTATTTCATGATGAAAATGAAGGGAAATAGGTGAAAGGAGTATAACCAAATATTCATTGTGTGATAGATAAACCTGCCTCACCTCATATTACTCAGAGTAAGTATGAGGAGTACTTGATTTGTAACTAGATAGATGAATTAGCTTAAGAAGATTAGGTTTATCAGACATAAGGTAAAAAAAAATAACTTAAGAACAAAACAGAATGTTGAGAAGCAAACTAAATCCCCTCAGTCCAAAAAGACAATTTTTTTTCTGTGAAAGAAACTCCTTCCAAAGAAACGAAAGGAAAAAAAAAACAACCAATGATAAAATATCCTACACATGAAGTGAAAGATGCTGAAAAATCTCTCTCTATTTTCAATTTTGAGCATGAAATTCAAAAAATTAAGATTATTGTTCCTTTGCTTAAGCTAGTAAAAAATGAAGGGTTCAAAAAATCATTTTTGAAGGTTCTGCATCCCACATCTCATCCATGTTGATCTAGGTGGATATTGGTGGCCACCCACCTTTTCCAAATGGCTCAAAATAGTTTTCTGACAATTTTGGCAATTTACTATTTTTAGCAGGTTTTAACTTTCGGGGCCATTTTGAGGGTCCAAATGAAGGTTTTTCAAGATATAGGTTCTCAATGATATCCAAGGGCATGTTTTATCCCTCAAAATGAATCTCCTTGACAATACCTTTTCAATGAGCTATCACACACCTAAAACGGAGATCGTATGCAAAAGTTATGACCCCGGGAAGTTGATGTACTCACTTACCCAAACGGGGCCCACATGACTTTTGGCGCTTCATCTCCTAGGGTTAGGTTTTTGGATGTCTAGAGTTTTTGGAATTCCTACATATTGTAAAGAGGACTTCAAAGCCTCATTGTAATCATCTTCTTGCGAATGCGAGTAGCCATCACATCTCTTCTCAGAGATACGCTACCACGATTCTAGCGAGTCATTTACTCTGTATTTTTACAGTCTCTGTACATTTCTTTCATTAAAATAAATTGTGTATTACTATATATCTGTGTTTATAGTTACATATTTGATACATTTATGTTATATTATTGAATATCTGCGATATCTATATGCATTTCCTCCGAAAAGCAGTGTGATAAAGCATAAGAATCATCCTGATTCTTTCAAGCAAGATTGAAGGGATTCAGTTTATGAAGGAGAAAGAGCTTCGGGTCGATGGAAACTAAGGAAATTGATTTCGTAACAGATGAAAAGAAAGCTCCATTGCAGAGGGAAAACCTGGGCATTATTATATCTCCAATCTCATTTCGTGCCGAAAATAATTCTGGATCATTGGTTTCAGAACAGGCTACTCTTGATCATTTTTTCAGTGCATGTCCACGACGAGGTATGATTATAGAAATTTGGGTCTTGATATTCTCTTTCTTGAATACAATCAGTCTCACACACCCAAGAAACCCTTAATGGTGGAAGAAAAGAAAAATGACAGAGCATATGATCCTATCAAGCTCTCACACGACAGAGGGACGAAATGATGGAGAATTTTACCCACATCCTTCAATGCCTGCCGATAGCATCAGGTGCATCTTCATCAAGTGGCCACATTGGAGGCACCTTGCCTTTCAAGGTACAAGTTAATTGTGATATTCCTGTATTTGAAGGACAGATAGATGTAGAAGCCCTAGAAAAATGGTTAACTCTGCTAGAAGGTTATTTCTTTGTTCACAATTTTTTCGACAAAGAAAAGATCACCTTCGCACTCCTTAAAGCTCTCCCTCATGTCAAACAATGGTGGGAAACTTATTGGGAGCAAAGTTCCTCAGAGGAGTCTTGAATATATGGGGCCAATCCCACGTGGGATTTTTTTGTGGATGTGGTAAAAGAATAGTATTACCCTGTTGGCAACTATGAGGACCAATACATGAGATGGACCACACTGCGGAAAGAGAGGGGCTAAGCATTTTTGGAGTTCACCAATACATTCCATACCTTGTGCACCAAGCTGGGTATCAAAGACTACGAGCAACATTTGGTTCTGAAATACCGTGGGGCTCTACACAGATACATCCAGACTGAAATGGATTTTCTAGACATATCATCACTCGGTGTAGCTTATCGATATGATATTAAAATTGAATAGAAATTTAAGCACCAGAACAAATGGGAATTTAGGTCTGCAAATCCGCAACAACCAAAGTATGACAAAGACGGCCCTAACAAATAGTCTCCCGAAAAATAGTCCAAGACACAGGAAAATAAGGGTCACGGGAAGACAAAGAAGGACACCGGAAAATGGTGTGATTTCCACAAAAGCCCCTAGAAAAACACCGATGAATGTCACTCAAAATAGTCATTGGTGGCCGAGATCAAAGACAAGGAGCCGAAC
>JASDQU010819691.1:0-15157 GCA_032191745.1 Picea mariana
GTGCTCTTCTGGTTTATTGTAATTTTTTCTCAATCTGAATCAGCATATCCTGCAAACTCAAGTTCACACTAAAGGCATGTATTAGGCCATATCCAACCGTGCCTCGGATATATCTTAATACATGTTATGTTGTTGTCTAGTGAGTCGGTTTCGATTGACTCATGAAATGAATAAGAAAATTCATTGCATGGCATGAATCAAGTCTGGTGTTAACCAGATACATCAATGATCCAATCAATTGTGGATCAGTCTCATCTGAATCAACATCAATCCATCATGGTGATTTTGTGTTCTGTCATACTTGAACTTATTTAATATTTCCACTATATATTTTCCTTAACTCTGGAAAATATTACTGGTCCTTTGTCATACTTCTTGTCTCAAGAAGTAGTGCATCATACTTGGGGGTGAAGTTTTCTTTGGGGGTTATGTTTTTCAAAGTCTGATGAAGACTTGTTCTAAACATATATTGTGCCATGCATGCTTATGCCCATGGAATCATAGAGAGAATCTGATCATGAATTATTTCATTGGTTGTCTCAATGATGATTATATTCTTCCTCTTTCTCAAATAGTTTTGACTCCCTCTGAGTCAAGTGACTCCCTCTGAAGGATGAGAAACTTCCTTTGTTCTTAACCTGTCTGGAACAAGAAAAACAAGAGGAAACAAAAATAAGAATATATCCTAAAGGAGAATAATGGGTACATCTCTAGAATCAAAACAATTTAAGGATTGTTGTCACAACTACAACACCTACTTGTAATGTAGAAAAATTTAGAAATATAGGTTAGAGGAATTACACTTTCAACAATCAAACATGTAGTCTTTACTTCTAGTGTGTTGTTCCTATTAATGCACTGAGATCCCTCTGGATCCAAGAATTGTAAAAAGGTTCCTTTGTCCTGCGATTATCCTCATGACAATGATACAAATAATATGTGTACAAGTTCCAAAAATAAGAATTTGAAATATAGGAGAACACTGGTGAGCTGAAGAGCTCCTTCAATGAGTTGGAGAAACCCTAACACTAAAATTTCTTCAGAAATTGGCAAAACCCTAGAAATCCTAGGGCCAAAATTTCAAAATACACGGAATTTCAATATGAATATTGATGGAAGTGCATTTAATGAGGGCGTACACTCCTATACCAAAAATATCCCCAACTTCCAAGTATTAAGGGCTGAAACTAAGAAATAAGGAGGGTCGTATGAAATTTATGGAAACCCTGGGAGGGCCATACGGTTCTGCAAAAAGAGGATGGTTTGCCTTGAATTTTTGTGCAATGGGTTCTTCAAGACCTATGATATGAAACCATGTTTATTTTTCAATAACCGAGGCTTAAGCATGAATTTCATTCCATTTTATCATTATACTTAAGCCATTAATGTTGCAACAATCAAGATCACAAGAAGAAGTACCATGCACAAGAACACAGGAAGTATCCTGGGAAACCCTTCTCAAAAAGGGAAGAAAACCCAGCCAAATCCTTTTCTATATTCCTCAAGAGAAACACGTTCACCATCAAGATAAACCGTAGCACATAAGAGGGTTCTCAAACCCTAGAAGACTAGCACCCAAGAGAGGTATGCACTTTTCCCAAGGAAGTGTACTTGCTGAAATTTCCAATCATGTGTGAAGGATATGATTCCACAATGGGGAATATTCCTTTACTTATATTAGACTTGTCCTATCAATAGAAGTGTCTATTGGCGCAACAGGGCCAACCTCTCTAAGTTACATTATAATTAATATTAACCATATTAATTATCTTTTACATTTATTACTAATCACATTAAGGTGGGGTTGACTTGTACCCTTTACATTACAATTAGGGTAACAGGCAGGTCTGACTCTTGAAAAATATAGCAAGGGATATGATACACCCACTAGTGCTCATCCACTAGGGGCACATCCATAGGGATTTCCATATCTCTGGCTCACTGCATTACACGGAAGAACCAGATCTTCACATGTTCACCTGTGCTCATCCATAGGCACATCCACTCTAGAGATCTTATTTCCCACTTCCTCACATAGGAGAATCATATGGAGTTTCTCGTCAACTCTGCTGATCAAAGGAGGCTAATGCATCATCTTCATTTCTTTTCACATAACAATGCACCCAACACTTCGGGATTTCACGCGTTCACCTTGTTCTCATCCATAGGCATGTTGAACTCAACAGATCGCCTTTTCCACTAGATAATCATCTGGAGTTCTTCTCAACTCTCTGAATGGAGGAGGTCTGTTACACATCAAAAATACTCACTTCAATGATGACCTATTGTCGTCATTACAAGTGTCGTATTTTGGTTGCAAGTGTCACAAACATCATACTGTCATCTTACCTATGTTGTGTCTTGAATGACATCACAAGGAACACTTGAAGACACTCTCAGAGACTGGTTAAAGAATGAGAAATCATTTGACAAAGAGTACAAAGCCTTTTCCTTGAGAAAAACCACTTAAGAATGAATTTTGAAGGGCAGCACTCCCCTACCCACTAGTAGGGAGTGCTAGCGCTCCTTTCCCTCCTTTAGGGGAGCGTTGTAGCTCTCTGTGCACTATTCTGGGGGAGCGCTGGGTTTTTTTGAGGAAATCTTGGGTAGCGCACCCTTACCCACTAGCAGGGAGCACTGGCACTCCTTTCCCTCGTTTGGGGGAGCATTGTAGTGCTCTGTGCACCATTCTGGGAGAGTGTTATGATGTTGAGAAAATCAGGGGAAGATCCCTCTTATCTTTGAAATCAGTTGGATTCGAATATGAGGTCAAGGCTAGATCTTAGAGAAGATCCACAACTGATGGAGAAATATCCTCAACCTATCCCAAGAATATCTAAGGTGGTTAGGCCTCTCCAAGCTTATATAAGGCAGCCTTCTCACGGTGAAGGGGATGGAGAGATTGAGAAATACCTAACTTATGATCTCATAAGGAAGGAGAGAGACATTGAAGGCATCAAACTTATGATCTCATAATGGAGATAATCAATGAAGCATAGTTATTATTTTTGTGGATCATTTGAGCAAGGGGTTGGACAAGGAGAGCTAGAAGAGGTTGTTGCAACTTCATCAAGGTTTTGTAAGTATATATTTTGAGTTCTCATTAATACATGTGCTTGGCCTGTTTCCTTCAAGATTGTGTATATCTGCATGAACTTGTCTTTAATGGATAAATCTAGTTTCAAACTAATCATGGCAGAATAGGAAGTATGATTTGTCATTGCTTGTTATTGAATTGCAAGACTTGTTAAAGAGCTTGAAGATCAAAGCTCAACTTGGACTGGGAAAGGAAAAACATCGTAAAAAGGTACATCTTCTTCCTCTTCTCTATATATTAGCTTAGCTAGGTTTAAAGGGATGCCAGTGATCAAATTTAGCACCTTTCTGTCTTGGTCTTATAAGTCTAGATCCAAGAGGGAATTCACCTATCCGTGGGGGGATTTTCCTGTAACAGAAATTGGCAACTCCACTAGGGAGAGAAGATTTCAGTTTTGGTTTCCTTCCTTGCTCTTGTTTTTGTCCTTTGCTCATATTTAGATATTATTCATGCTATGTTTCTGATTCTTATATGTGTTGTTGGCTCTTGGATTCATCCCATACACACTCAATTTCTAGATTTTCTTGAGTTTTTTTAGTGCTGGGAAAGTTTTTGTTCTTTTGAGAGGCTAGCGCTCCCCTGCCTCTACAACCAAAGCGCTAGAAATCCCTTGCAGGCTCCCACAGAGAGTTGCAATAATTTGGTTCCCTTGACACCAGAGCGCTGGTCTTTTTTTGCTAAAAAACCTTTTGGGAGTTGATCTCTGAGTTTAATGTTTTGTTGATTCATCTGCTCAGGGTTATCACCATCTCAGTGTGTCTTTGTTTTGTCCTCCAACATTTTGATTTCTAAGAATTGATGATGTTTTGTTTGGATTTTTGACATATTCCTTCCTTAATTTGAGTCATTCTTCTTCTTTGAGATTTGGAGTCGACCTACTGTTTTTTTCATTTATCTAATTGAATGAAAGTTGTTGTAAGGAAATTCGAAGATCTATCCACTGTTCCATTTGATATTTGAGTTCATTTCTCCCAATAAATTCCTCTTGTATTTAATTATATTTTCCCACCTTTCAGATCACTTTTATTTTTTTTTTCATCATCCATTAGCCTTCTCCTACCTTCACTAGCAATTTCACCAATTTTTATGCATTATGGGTGAGTTTTTTTTCATTTTTTTGCTCTTTTTCTGAGATTCTGGGAGGAATAGTGCCCCCACACCTCCCCCCCCAGGACATACCAGAGCGTTGATATCTGGCCAGCTCTTCCCTACAGTGTTTTAGGGGGAGTTGCAACGCTCTGTACCCTTGAGACAAGGAGCGCTAGTCTCTTTTTTGGGAGTTTTTGCCTTCTTCTGCTCAGTATTTTTCAGCCTGTTTTGAAGAGGTCTTTAACTAGAGTCTCTGGTTGGTTTTTGAAGTTGTTTGGATTGGATTTTGATGCTTATAACTCCCTATTTCCTTGATTGGAGATTGAAACCTTTTCAGAAATGTGAAATTGCCTTTTCTAGCTGCTTGTTATGTCGGGACAGTTTTGAGTGATTTCTCTTTCTCCCTGTCTTTTCCTGGATTCTTCTTTGCATTTTCTTGTGTTCCTTGAATGATTTATTGGTTGTATAATCCTTGATTGTGTCATTTTCATAACAGGTTTCTACTTGTTTTCTTTCATACCTCACTGCCTTGAGTGCATTCTTTGTTTGTAGCCTTTTTGCTTCGTGACTTTTGCATCTGCATAGGACATTTTCTCCTGATTGAAAGTAGTAGAGAATCAAAGGATTTGTATTTAATTTATACATTAGAATCAAACAAAGAATATAGTTTCATTCTTTATTTTGGGTAGTGAAACTAGCTTGCATTTGAAGTAGCGAAATTGCATGGTTTTTGGCATTTCGAGACATTGTGCATCTGGGAATGATAAATGTTTTCTCCTTCTCATAATATAGTTTTCATTGAAGTGAAATATTTGAGTTATCATTTATTTTCATTGTTTAGATTCGGTCAAAATATCATTTATTCCACTCCATTTTCCTCTTGAGTAAACAACAACCTTAAAATCAAGAGCTAAACTAAAATTTATCAGACAACTTTACATTTTTTGTTAGCAAACCTACATTAGCTTAAGGTGTAGGGATTTGGAATAGGTTGACAGGATAAATTTCCAAAGCTTTCAAACAAAATTTGCATCTCGCGATAGAGAGAGAAAATCCAATTTTCGTATAAGCTTACTGGGATCCCCCTCTCACACAGGGGTTACGCATGAGGTCACATTCAGGAGAGTTATGGATATTATCCCTCCATGGTTTAACCATTCATAGTAGTCAGATCGTATATTGGGGGCTCTTCTTGAGGTTTAGCTATATTCATTAGGTCCCAGTGCTTTGTGAAATCCAAATCCGTTCGGGGTCCTCTAGAGTTCTATCGGTCCACTTGTCCTCAGTTCTCTTGAAGGGTTTCAAACTTGTTATCCTACCCATACGTTCAGACTGGACTGTTGACTGTACCTGCCCAGGGGATAACTGTGAGTTGGTGACCTTAGTAGCCATAATATTCAAGGTCTTACACAAGATGACAGTGAAGGGAAGTCTCTTTGTACCTGGAACAGATGTTGGTCAAACTCACTCAAGCTTCTTGGAGGGTAAATCCAAAATTATTGCGTGGAAGCTTGCACCAAGGCGTAAGTCCATTAAACAGGTCGCCAACATAACTGATCCACCCGCTCTATCCCAACCCCTTCCTATATTTATCTCGCTATGTTGGATTTCATAACCAACTAGTGGTTTCATTGTGGGAAGGTTTGTTTGATTGTTTGCTTCTCAGATCAGTAGTGTGTTATTTATTTTACTTAGTGGACCTTACGTCGAGTCAGTGTTAATGGAATAAACTCCTGGGAGTACCAATGGAGGAACCCCTTGTCTCGGGGAACCTTTCACCTTTCCTTATTTTGGAAACATTGGTCCTCTGTACATTTTCACACTGAGTCTTTCGGGACTCACCATCGGATTACCGGTTTGGTTGTTCCCCACTCCGGTGATCTCGAATCTTCCCAGTGCTTCAGCTACACCTAATGCTTCAGATGTAAGTACACCACCCACACATCAACCTCATATCAAATTTTCGCCTTCTTCACCCATTAAGTCTCCTTCCCTTTCTCCTTCTTCGCCTAGTGAAAGCTCTAAATCAAGTAGCCAGGTTGATAAGAAGAAGAAGAACCCGAAAAGGACCAAGACTCCAACCATATCAGATGGTGGATCTAAGAAACCAACTGCTATTAATCATATTGGGAGTGTTGATGAGGTCGACAAGATTAAAATGAAGAATCTGAAACCCAAATTCCCTTGAAGTATTTGTAAGGGTGACCACTTTTTGAGGGATTTTCCTGGTCTTCCCAAGGTCTTAGAAATTTGGTCCTCCACATCATTGGCCTCTGCTAGACATGCTGGTGACGTTTCGTCAACTAGTGAAATTAAGGTTGGTAATAATAATACAACTATCAAATTTCCTTGTATGTTATGTGAAGGTGATCATTATTCTCACCTTTGTCCTCGTATGGACAAGGCTTCTTCTCTTTTGGAAAAGATTCAACTCCCAACTGGTTATCATAATATTTCCCCAAACCCATCGTTAGTTGATGGAATGGTCAATCTATTTCCATCCCCAGTCGGTCTGGTTGATCAGGTGGTCAATTTAGTTTCATCCTCGATTGAACCACTAACCAAAGTAGCTGATCCAGTTTTGTCATCGATCAGCCCCAGTTTTCATCTGAAAAGTGAAACCCAAGTGACTGATCCAGTCTCATCATTGGTCAGTCCCAACCTTCATCTGAAGAGTGCCAACATGATCAATCCCACTCCTCCTTTGACGAGTGCCAAAGTGGTTGCTCCAGTCCCTTCATCGGTCAATCTAGTTGATCATGTCGTCAATCTGGTCACGTCCTTAGTTGAACCAATTGAAAAAGTGGTTGATCTGATCCCATTTTGGTTGATCCTGCTCTCCTATTAAGAGTGAAACACAAGTGGTCGATCTATTTCCACATGTCGACCCCATTCTCCCCTTGAAGAATGAAACCCAACTGGTCAATTTGATGTCGTTATCAATCGATCCTACTCTCCCTCTAAAAAGTAAACCTGATTCTACCCACGTTTTTCTCATTGATACAGAATCTACCATCCTGGGGGGCATTCCTCCTTCTCCTATGAAACCCCCTACAAGTAATGAGGCCATCCACTTTGATTGGGGTGTGCTAACTGGACTTCATCTTCCCTCTCACATTCCTTTCAAGATTACAGTACAATTTTGTGGTCGGGACGTTCCTCATGTACTGATAGATGAAGGTTCATCCGTTAGTATTTTTTCCTCTATTGGTTGGCAAGATTTGGGTTATCCTCAGCTTGTGTCAGTTACCCAGACTCTGCTCGCTTTTAACAAAATAACTAGTCACCCTTTACGGATCCTTCCCCAGTTTCCCATAACTTTTGGAGGGAAAACTATCTTTATTGATGTTATGGTAGTCTAGGACCCCTTGGATTTCGATTTAATCCTTCGGGAATATTATGTCTATGCCATGAAATCTATTGTGTCCACTCTTTTTCATGTGATATCTTTCCCTCACGATGGAACAATTGCGGCTAATGATCAACTTTCATGTGTTGGTCCTGACTTTATTACCAACCCAATGACCTCCCTAAATGGTTCTTATATGCAAACGGTATCTCCCCTGCCACAGGTCAATTATGTGGCATTATCTCCCATGCTTTCAACTGTCAATAAAGATGAGACTCTCACTGTAAGCTCAGCCTTTTGTGACTTAGATTCGGTAGTTGACATGGTGATCTCTTCAATAGGGCTAGTAGAGAATGATCTCCTTACCCCTGTTGCAACCCTTGACATGTGTTCCTTCCAGAGCATTGTTCTTCCATCTAGTGAATATCTCTTGGAAGCCATGACTGAGTTTTGTCCCTTGCCATGTTTTCCTTCCAGAGCATTATCCTCTTGGAAGCCTTGATTAAGAAAAGGTCCTGAGCATATTTTTTCTCTTGTGTCAAGATCGTTAAAAAACGAAACCGAAGCTACGAGCATAGTTCTTTTTTTCTATGGCAAGCTCATTAAAAAATGAAACAGAGGCTATGAGCATAGTTTTCCTCTCTGTAGCAAGCTCGTTAAAAAATGAAACAGAAATCTGGGGATTGAAATCAGATCCTTGAGCATAGTTCTTTTACTGTGTCAAGCTCATTAAAAAATGAAACAGTCACCTCTCATCCAAGTCGAGTCTTTCGTTAGGTCTCGTTTTTGAACCTTCATTTCATCCACCTGTATCCTTTTTCTCCATCTAGTACATAAATTGGTGACAACCTCAAAGTCAGTGAATGAATTGAAGCTTGGGGGACATGTCTCCATCCTTTGATTATCATTCTGGAGTTATTCCACTAGCTTTTCAAGCTGGGGAAGAGTACCAACCATCCATGGGTATCCCTACCTTTGGAAATTACATTGGGAATTTACAAGCATACGTTTAATTTTGTTTCAAGCTTGTCTAAAAATGAAACCAATACAGAGATTAGTCTTTGTTCTTTCTCGTACTCAAAAATAAATGAGAATGTAACCGAGTATACTTTTATCATTTTTTCAGACTCGTAAAGGTTATACGAAAAAGGAACCCCCTGGAGTCTCCTTTAAGTTCTTTTCAAACTCTCTAAACATGAAAAGATTGTTGAGTGATCTTGCTTCCTTTCCCATTCATTAAAAGGTTTGAAATGACATCTTTTGAGTGATAATTTATCTCTTTTTCAGCCTCAAAAGACTAACATTATGAAAAAGGACAACACTGGAGTCATCTTTAAGTTCTTTCCAGACTCTCTAAACATGAAAAATCATCGATTTTACCTTCTCTGGACTCGTTAAAAAATATACATTGAAGGGCCCATATGGGACTGAACCCTTACTTCTTCCAGTTCATTAAACAAAGGAAGAGGGACTTACCAAAGTTGAGTTATATCGAGCATGTGTTATCCTTCTCAAGATCGTTAAAATAAAAAGAGGTACTCGTCTATCTGTATGGGGGGGAATTTTGAAGGAAGCAAGCCAAGCAGTTTTTGAAAACATCACAAGTCACTCTTACGGTTTCCCTTGAACATGACACTTTTTCTTTTCATACATTTTAATCTGCTTAACCTCTACACTAAACCAATCATCTGAGTTTTTTTACTCCTTTGGGTCACCCGAATAAAGTCATGGTATCCACTGCATTATCATGTTTTGGTCCATGTCATGTTTCTACTGTTGTGCCTCAGTGTTCAAGGGAAGTATCTTCCTCGAGAGTCAACCATAACAAATTTCCTATTTCAATACCCATGTTATTCCATGTTCATTTGATCCACCAATTTACATCTCTGTGTCAATTTTGTGTCGTTGATGGGGGATACATCAAGGCCCTCCTTCGACGAGTCTATTCCTGTTGACTTCAGCACATTATCTAGGAATTAGACTTAGAAACTAGTTAGTACCTTGGGACCTGCATGCCTCAATGGCAGGCCTCCTCACTTTTGACAGTCGGTTTACATCATTGACCTATGATTGGATGATTCCATGGATGTTTGACTTCAGATCATCTATTCACATTCGCTGGAATGTACTAGCGTACCCTGGGAATCATTGACATCAATGGTGATTTCCCTCGCACTTGTTAACAGTTTACCTCATTTACCGATAATCAAGTGGTTTTTGCCATGTTCGACATCGGGACATCTATTCACATGGTTAGATTCGCACTACATCAGGATTGGTAAGAAGACCCTAGGTTGAGTAATCACTCTAATCTGTACTTTACCCAGGTTGTGACGAATTTTCTCTTGAATATTGACACATATATTGTCACATAGATCCACTTTGTATTGGTCTGTGGCTGTGTCTTGTCGTCTTGTAGATCCACTGTGTATTTTTCATGGCTATGATTAGTTCATGTCATGGGAGTATAGATCCACATTGCATCTTTGGTGGCTATACCTTTTTGTTAATACAATTTTGGATCCGCAGTGTATCTTATGGTGGTCATACCTTGCAAGTCTTTATCACCCAAGCATAGGTATGCCTTCCTTGGATTTGAAAAATATCATAATATTTGTTTGATGGTTGTGTGCAGCTTCTGCCAGGTTCTCCGAGTCCATACCCTTGCTCGAAAAAGTCTACAAAGTAATTCAGTCATCATTTTTTGTCTTCTAACTTCGCACTTTGGGGGGCAATCTGTTACACATCAAAATTACTCACTTCAATGATGACCTATTGTCTTCATTACAAGTGTCTCATTTTGGCCGCAAGTTTCGCAAGTGTCGCAAACATCATACTTTCATCTTGCCTATGTTTTGTCTCGAACGACATCAGAAGGAACACTTGAAGACACCCTCAGAGACTGGTTAAAGAAGGAGAAATACCTTGACAAAGAGTACAAAGCCTTTTCCTTGACAAAAACCACTTAAAAATGAATTTTGAAGGGCAGTGCTCCCCTACCCACTAGCAGGGAGTGCTAGCCCTCCTTTCCCTCCTTTGGGGGAGTGTTGTAGCGCTATGTGCACCATTCTGTGGGAGCACTAGGTTTTTTTAAGGAAATCTTGGGCAGCGCTCCCTTACCCACTAGCAGGGAGCGCTAGCGCTCCTTTCCCTCCTTTGGGGGAGCGTTGTAGCACTATGTGCACCATTTTGGGGGAGTGTTATGTTGTTAATAAAATCAGGGGAAGATCCCCCTTATCTCTGAAATCAGTTGGATTTGAATATGAGGTCAAAGCTGGATCTTAGGGAGGATCCACAACTGATGGAGAAAGATCCTCAACCTCTCCCAAGAATCTCTAAGGTGGTTAGGCATCTCCAAGCTTATATAGGGCGGCCTTCTCATGGTGAAGGGGATGGAGAGATTGAGAAATACCTAACTTATGATCTCATAAGGAAGGAGAGAGACAATGAAGGCATCAAACTTATGATATCATAAGGGAGATAATCAATGAAGCATAGTCATTTTGTTTTTTGATCATTTGAGCAAGGGGTTGGACAAAGAGAGATGAAAGAGGTTGTTGTAACTTCATCAAGGCTTTGTAAGTATCTCTTTTGAGTTCTCATTAATACATGTGATTGGCCTGTTTCCTTCAAGATTGTGTATATTTGCATGAACTTGTCTTTAATGGATAAATCTAGTTTCAAACTAATCATGGTAGAATAGGAAGTATGCTTTGTCTTTGTTGTTTATTGAATTGTAGGACATGTTAAAGATCTTGAATATAAAATCTCAACTTGGACTGGGCAAGGACAAACGTCATAAAAAGGTACATCTTCTTCCTCTTCTATATAGGTTAGATTAGCTAGGTTTAAAGGGATGTCAGTGATCAAAGTTAGCACCTTTCTGTATTGGTCTTATAATTCTAGATCCAAGAGGGAATTCACTTGTCCTCATGGGGATTTTCCTATAACAAGGTCATCTCTAAGTTCCAGCTCTGTCTCAGGTAGGAACCACATACCCTTCTTAGGGGCTTTCTCTAAGGTTTGTAAGCTGGAGAAAGACTCACATAGCTGCAATGATCCACATCTCACAGGTTTGTAAACTAGAGAATGTATCACATAGCTGTAATCATCAACACTCCCTCTCAGCTAGGGAGGCATTATTTATCATGCCAAGTCTCACATGGATATATTTTTAATTTTTTCTTGTCTAGAGTCATCAATACTCCCTCTCAAATAGGGAGGAATTCTTCACCAAGTTAGTTTGGTGAAAACATCTACAATCTGCTCATGTGTAGGAAGGTACTGCATGTGTACATTTTTTCCTTTGCATCATATCTCTGATATAAGGATATTTCATCTTGTCATGTTTTGATTCATCAGAAAACATTGGGTTCTCAAGGATATCTATACACAGCTCTTGGGTATCATCATAGGATCCACCTAATGCTCAAGTAAATTTGTCAGAAGTTTTTGAAGCCACATTTCTTCTCACACTCATTTCTATATACTCTATCTCTGGTGCACTCAAGGCCACAGAGTTTTGTTTCCTGTTGCATCAGGAAACCATAAAAAATTTCATGGTACAACATCAACCAGATGTGCTCTTCTAGCTTATTGTACTTTCTGCTCAATCTGAATCGGCATATCCTACAAACTCAAGTTCACACTGAAGGCATGTCTTGGTCCATATCCAATTGTGCCTCTGATATATCTTAATACATGTTTTGTTGTTGTCTAGTGAGTATGTTTTGGTTGACTCATGAAATGACTAAGCACATTCATTGCATGGCATGAATCAAATCTGGTGTTAACCAGATACATCAATGATCCAATAAGCTATGGATTAGTCTCTTCTGAATCATCATCAATCCATCATGGTGATTTTGTATTCTCTCATACTTGAACGTATTTAATATTTTCACTGTATATTTTCCTTAACTCCAGAAAATATTATTGGTCCTCTGTCGTACTTCTTGTCTCAAGAAGTAGTGCATCATACTCATATTCTTCATCTCTAATTCAGAAGTCAAGGATTACTTGTATCCAAAAACAAGGCTTTCTGAATAAGTCATCAAAATTAGGCTCTTGTTATCAACACTGTAATGATATAGGTTTGGATCAACAACACTCTTGCTAAAAAACAAACTCATCAAGAATTTATCTATCTGATATAGTTTCCAACTCATGGATGGTAGTACAGATGGAAGTGTATCGGGTTTTACTGGATCAAGTGTCTTATCATAGACAACGCCTTTTGTTTGTTATAAACCTCTGGCTATAAATCTCATTTTGTATTTCTCGACACTTCCATCAACTGCATGCTTGATCTTATAGATCTACTTGGAAGTTACCACGGACTTCTCTTCTAGTCCCTGAATAATATCATATTCATCATTCTTTAAGATATACTGGTATTCTTTTGTTATGGCATATTTCCATACATGTTCTTCTATTGCTTCTCTAAGACAAGGAGGCTCAGCATCAATGAAGTGGCTCATGATTGAAGGATAGCTTGAAAATCTCTTTTGATTTCTCGGGATGTGCCTTGATAGGCTTGTATGTTTCTCTGCGTCTTGAAGAGTGATTCTAGGTAGGTCTTTTATTCCCTACTGCAATATCTCTGAACATATCAACTGGAGCTACTGGATCAATTGGAATAATGTCTGTCTCCCTGTGAACTGTTGAAGGGGGAGAAGTTATTGTCTTACTGTTAATCTCCATCTAAGATTCTCTGGATCTTTGAAATACTATCTCTTCTTCAAGGACAATGCCTATGCTTGTCTCAATCTATCTCTGACCAGGGATGTTGATTTGGAATGTCTTTGAATATTTTTTGTATCCTTTCTTTGTAAAGGATCTAGCTTGGACTTCTTCTCTTTGGGTACATGAAAATACACTGGGCACCCAAATAACCTGAAGTGTTCAATCTCAGGCTTCATTTCGATGAAGTTTTCTTTGGGGGTTATGTTTTTCAAAGTCTGATGAAGACTCTTATTCTAAACATATATTGTGTCATGCATGATTTTTCCGATGGAATCATAGAGATATTCTGATCATGCATTATTGCATTGGTTGTCTCAATGATTATTCTATTCTTCCTCTTTTTCAAATATTTTTTACTCCCTCTGAGTCAAATGACTCCCTCTAAAGAATGAGCATATTCCTTTGTTCTTAACCTGTCTGGAACAAGAAAAACAAGAGGAAACAAAAATAAGAATATCTCCTAAAGGAGAATAATGGGTACATCTCTAGAATCAAAACAATTTAAGGATTGTTGTCACAACTACAACACCTACTTGTAATGTAGAAAACTTTAGAAATATAGGTTAGAGGAATGACAATTTAAACAATCAAACCTGTAGTCTTCACTTCCAATGTGTTTTTCTTATGAATGCACTGAGATCCCTCTGGATCCAAGAATTTGGAAAAAGGTTCTTTCGTTCTGCAATTACCCTCATGACAATGATACAAATAATATATGTACAAGTGCATAACTGAGGGTGATGATATAATTTCTCCAATGGCACATGGCTGATCTCTTGTCCTTTGACATCTTCATGAAGGAGATATGTCATAGTGACACCTTTTGTATCACCCGCAATAAGTCTTCCTTTGAAGTCTTTTCTTCTAGGAAATTTAAGTTGCTTGATCCATCAAGCTTATCTTCCATCATAGTTTTGTTCATCATAATTTTAGATTATTCACAACCCTTTGTCAACTGAGCTAGAAAACCTAATGGCTAGGCTAGGCTAGCACTTTTAGGTTTTATTGGACTTGTGACTGCCAAAAATAAGCCTTTGAAAGATAGGAGAACACTGGTGAGATGAAGAGCTCCTTCAATGAGTTGTAGAAACCCTAATACTGAAATTTCTGCAGAAATTGGTGAAACCCTAGAAACCCTAGGGCCAAAATTTCAAAATGCTCGGAATTTCGATGTGAAGCTTTTTAGAGGTGCATTGAAGGAGGTCGTACACTCCTATGCCAAAAATATCCCCAACGTCCAAGTATTAAGGTCTGAAACTGAGAAATAAGGAGGGTCGTATGGAATTTCTAGAAACCCTAGGAAGGCCATACATTTATGAAAAAAGAGGACAGTTTGCCTTGAAGTTTTGTGCAATGGGTTCTTCAAGAACTATGCTCTGAAACCATGTTGATTTTTCAATAACCTAGGCTTAAGCATGAATTTCATTCCATTTTATCATTTTACTTAAACCATTAATGTTGCAGCAATCAAGATCACAAGAAGAAGCACCATGCACAAGAACACAAGAAGTATCCTGGGAAACCCTTCTCAACAAGGGAAGAAAACCCAGCCAAATCATTTTCTATATTCCTGAAGAGAAATACATTCACCACCAAGATAAACCCTAGCACACAAGAGGGTACTCAAATTCTAGAAGACTAGTGCCCAAGAGAGGTGCACACTTTTCCCAAGGAAGTGTACTTGCTGAAATTTCCAAACATGTGTGAAGGATATGATTCCACAATGGGGAATCTTCCTTTACTTATATTAGACTTGTTCTATCAACAAAAGTGTCTATTGGAACAACAGGGCCGACCTCTCTAAGTCACATTATAATTAATATTAACCAGATTAATTATCTTTTACATTTATTACTAATCACATTAAGGTGGGTCCA
>JASDQU010819691.1:15177-35207 GCA_032191745.1 Picea mariana
TCCACAATGGGGAATCTTCCTTTACTTATATTAGACTTGTTCTATCAACAAAAGTGTCTATTGGAACAACAGGGCCGACCTCTCTAAGTCACATTATAATTAATATTAACCAGATTAATTATCTTTTACATTTATTACTAATCACATTAAGGTGGGTCCAATCTGTACCCTTTACATTACAATTAGGGTTACAGGAAGGTCTGACTCTTGAAAAATATAGCAAGGGATATGATACACCCACTAGTGCTCATCCCCTAGGGGCACATCCATAGGTATTTCCATATCTCTGGCTCATTGCATTACATAGAAGAACTAGATCTTCACACGTTCACCCGTGCTCATCCACAGGCACATCCACTCTACAGATCTTCTTTCCCATTGCCTCACACAGGAGAATCATATGGAGTTTCTCATCAACTCTGTTGCTCAGAGGAGGCTAATACATCATCTTCATTTCTGTTCACATAATGATGCACCCAACACTTTGGGATTTCACACATTCACCTTGTGCTCAGCTACAGGCACGTCTAACTCAACAAATCGCCTTTCCCACTGGATAATCATCTGGAGTTCTTCTCAACTCTCTGAATGGAAGAGGTCATCTCTACATTCCATCTCTGTCTCAGGTAGGAACTGCATACCCTTCTTAGGGGCTTTCTCTCAGGTTTGTAAGAAGGAGAAAGACTCACATAGCTGCAATGATCCACATCTCATAGGTTTGTAAGCTGAATAATGTCTCACATAGCTGCAATCATCAACATAAACCAACTAGCGGGTCATCCTCATGACCTCAGGTTGAAACAATGGGAGATAAGAGCCTATGTTAGCAAGGTCTCAACACTTTGGAAGTTCCTTGAATTTGGAAGTTCCCAAAAGTGTTGACAAATTCTTAGATCGCTGAAACAGTGGAGGAAATCAATGGTCCACGTCCTCTACTAAGATCCTACGGTTAAGGAGGGGGCTTCGTCTATCTACGCGCATCATACCTTTTTCCAAATCCTCGAAGTCCCTAAATGTCTCCATGTGCCCCTAGCCCTTCGACGTTCGGTGATCGACGATTCTCGTTGAGAATTTCTTATTCCACACTATGCTCACACTCCTGAACTCTCATTATGTTCGGCGATCAGATATCGTTATTGGAATTTCGACCTTCGACGATCAGTGATTTGGGTTGGATGTTCCTATATTGTACCACTCACTAAATCTTCTAAACTCTGAATTTGTCTAAACTCACGGGGTCTTGATTACATCGCCATCCACGTTGGCCAGGCAGGCACGAACCAGGGCTGACACGTATATGGGTCACAAGCGACACGTTCCCTCACCTGGGATGACACATGTCACGTTTCAAGGGCTCTATGGGGTAGGTGATGTGTATGGATCTAGGTGGCACATGGCTCATCAATTTTAAATCCACGTCACCATGGATGACGTCACTACACCTCGTCGCTCCGGTCTGATCATCTCTCAACATCCCTCAGATCTCACGGTCGAGATCCGGCCAATACCAATGTGTTCACAGATTGGCAATTCATAGCGATTGTGGGACCTCAATGTCCTCACTCTTTATCAGAGGGTTCAATCTTCGTAATTTGAAAAGTGCTTGCCCGACCCTTTCTAATTGTGGTCTTTGATCCTCCATCCCGAGGATATCAACGACGTTGCTTTCTTTCAGGCCGTCAACTAGCAGGTCCCTTAATTTCCCCTTCGTGCTTCGCAATGATTCCCAAACTTCGATCTAATAGAACATCTGGTATTCGATCCTTTAACTCCAGTGGATTTTTATTTCAACCTTGATGACTAAGATCGGTTTTCCTCCCGATGAACAGCTCACATTCATCTCCTTTGTCAGTTTCTTGATTCCACTACGACTCTGGTTACTCCAGGAGTTTGGGTAATATTGACTCGTGAAGTTTGATATCCTAGGGATTCGAGCTCCCAAATCTTCAAAACCATCATGAGATAACTCCTTTCAATCTTAGCGCAGGGTTCCTAGACCTAGTTCACATGGACCTTCAGATGACTCTCGGGTTATGAGCTCTACTCTTAGCTGGGTTTTTGGTTAATGACTTGGGACTAGAATCTCGATCGCATGGAAAGGAGTCTAAAAGAGGTATCCTCCTCAGACAGGTGGGTTCATATCGACACAATATCTCAAACTCGACTGTCTTACAAGCTTATGTCCAAGGAATCCTCAAGAGATAAGCTGGGCATATCAACTATCAATTAGAAGTGTAAGTTTACACAGAGATAGAGGCATACACATATCATAACCATTCCACACAGAAGTCATTTATAAATACACATATTTATAAATCCAAGCATTCATCCATTATTTCAGTTCAATACATAAAATAGGGAAAATACTTATCAGAACCAAATAACGTGAAGCAACTGCTAAAAGGGGTGCTCGTTTCCACTTACCCATAGGCTCAGTCACTCCAAACAGATTTACCACTAGCCACCCCCAAGCTAGACCACGATTCTCTTGCAACAAAATATTTTCTTCCGGCTCAACCACATTAGGGATGGAGGTTACTCTCCTCCTCCCACAGGATCTTAGCAATGGTTTACACGATACCAAGCAAGGAGGACTGGCCTCATTTATCATCTTGTATCATAACCTTCTCAGCCACTTCCTGTGACTAGAAAACTTATTTCCCAGTTCTTCCTTGAACCTGAGAGCTTCACCTCTCATCTATGCACTCTTCGCAGACCTTCCTCTACCCACCACACCTTCCTTTTTCCTCCTTCAACAAGGGTTTGGCTCAAATTTCCAACCTATGTTCAGGTTTGTAACCCTTACAGATGTGTGCTCTGCCCCATCCCCTCATTAACTCTTGAGGAGGTCATCCCACCTACCAACCTGGCTGTAATTCATTTCTGGGTCAGAGGACTCTTCTGGTCCTGAGCAATTAAATCTAGTAAGGTATTGGTTTGGTGAAGGTTAACACAACCATTCATGGTCCCCTTCACCATCTCTTTTCATAGCATTCGTGGTATTTCTTAGTATACCCCCCTTCTAGCAGTTATGCAACACTTATGCATATTTCTAGTAATTAACAGAATTTACATTCACTGACCTTTTATACAAAGGTCCATCAAATCAAACATTCACACATATTAAGTTTTCCATAGCCTCTTGGCCATTATAGTTATATTTACAAACTGGGGGAAACATGGTGTTACACAATCTATGAAGTGTGAATAAAGGAATTGACGTCGAACACTCATAGAGCCATTTGACAGGAGTCAATGATGTAAAACCACTATCAAAATGAAAGGATACTTGCCACTGATGTCTGCAAGTCCCAAGGTACTAGTGGGATTCTAGATTTCAATCCTGGATAATGAGCTTAAGTCGATAGGATGAAATCCGTCGAAGGAGGGCCATGACGTATCCCCCATCAATCGACGTGAAACAAAAAAATATGGATGGTGTGAAAATGATAATAGTGGAGCACGAATGACACATGGATGGTGGTGATAAACAAGCATAGAGGGACAAAATGTGACTAACATATGCAATACTTCCCTTTAACAAGTATGCATGACAAATGGCTTGACTCGGAAACATTAACTCAAGTGAAGACCATAATAATTGTTCATGGACCGGTGAGGGGAACGAGACAAATTGATGGGAATGGTGGTCACATGAGAGAAATGGATTACCTGACTGTTGTATGAGGTGATGAAATAGGTGCATTGTTCAATGGAGACACAAAGTAATGATAGCTTCCAGTTAATGAAGACAACAAGATGGAAAAACCCTCTAAAAATTCCCCACCATGATCGATGAGTGCCTCTTTCTAGTTTTGTGAGTTGGAGGAGGATAACAGGTGCTCATTATAGCTCATCTGGTGATGAGTCCCTTGACATATTATTAAAAAACCTGAGGAAGGAGGGGTTCAGTGCCATGAATGGGTCCTTTGATGTAAATTTTAACGAGTCCAAAGAAGGAAAACTCGATGGCCTTTTCCTATTTAGAGAGTTTGAAAAGGTCGTAAAGAAAATTCCATATACTTACCTGTGGATTTTTCTCAAGCCCAGGTAGGTTTATGCTCGCCGGTGTTTTCAGTTTTAAGGAGTCTGAAAAACTTAAAGAAGACTCCAGGGGGGCACTTTTATCGTAAATTTTAGTCTCCTGGGATCGAAAAAGTTTAAAACAATGTAAAGGATAACTCTCCTAACCACAAGGGATAGGGTGTTCTTTTTTTGTAAATAGTTCGTCTCTCTCGAAAAAGAGGTAAATGTATACCAGGTGGATGTCTTTTCAAATCCATGATACGAGTGTGAAAATACAAGCATACTCAGTGATCTTTTCCTTTTTAAGGAGTCAAAAATGAGCTTAAAAAAGACTCCATATAATGGTTCCACAGCTTATATGGATAGTGTTTCTGATGAAAATAAGGTTAGTATATGGTTTCATGAGCAAAACAAATGACAAATAGCCAAAAATGAAGAAAAAGAGATTTTTATAGTGGGAACAGGGTTAAAATGAAGCTATATGTGGGTTAAAAAATAGTGTTTTTACCTCATTTTACCCATTTACCTTGGTGAAACTTTGGAGAGTCCTTTTCTTGTTCAAATTTGGAGCGGTGATTGCAGAGTGTGGAACCATAGATCATGTACCTTTCAGCCAACAAACAACAAGTTGGACTTCAACTTACAAAACCCATCTTGCATTTTTGTATTTTATGCATTTATTTGTTAATGGTAGGACTCAAAATTTTTGAGTTTGTGTGGTCGCGACTGACCTCCTTACAGGGAGAGATCGAATGGTTCGGTCACTCTGTGTGAAGAAGGAAATCACAAATAGTCGCGTCCATCGTAGAGTTGAGGGGCGACCAACCAGTATGGTCTTGCCTGGTCGCACTGTTGACCTGGAAATGAGGTTATGACCAAACAAAGTGGTCGCGACCAGTTGCCATGTCTGCTCATGAGGGTCACGAGGGAGTGTATTTTTGACATTTTTGCAAACATTTTTATGAGTATTGTATATGAATGGGTTCTAAAAAATTTGGTTGTTTGTGGCAGGTGTGAGAAACGATGCAGGATTCACGCTAACCATTGTCTCAAATATCCAATTAACCCTGACACATGGCTCGACACCCACATGACACGTGGACCCTCCCACGGTTGGATGCGTGGACTTACATGTCTAAACACATCATCACAGGGTATAGAGGCTTACCCAACCAGGTGTTGACACCTATCCATTGTGTAGTAGTTGGGTGATGTCACTCTCTCCCGCATTACTCACCAAGGGGTTGGTAGAACCCACAACAGTTCAACGGCTATGGTCATGTCATGCCCACACCCGATCAATGGTCTATGATTGATCTCGGAGTTCCCTCTATTGAATTTCCACCGCAAACCAATATTGTGTTACTCCAATGATTCATTCCCTAACCAATGGTCAAGATTTTCCCTGACTCTAACCCACCGATGGATCAACAAATCTCATGGACTCGGATCCTCTCCTATCGGAGTCCTACGCAACCCTACTCCTTGGTACTCTGATTGATTCACCCTCCTATGGAGTGATATGATAGCATCGCTACGTTGATTCAATAGTTGCAATCCCACCAAGATTAAAACGTAGGATTTCTGCATATTAACATTTTGAATTTGGACTTAGCCCTGCAAGGAAATATTCTAAGTAATTTCTAAGGTCTTACCAGACCTTTAGGAGATCTTGTACTTTTCTGAAATATATTAGGGCAGTATTGTCAAATATTATCATTCATTCCCTCGTTTATAAACCTGGTTTCTGTCCACATGCTACATACCGCAATAGATATACTATTGTGCTCACAAAAGGCGCAATCATGCATTATTTTCTTTACTTTAGAGCCCTACCTAATGTTCATACTCGGATGTGCAAAGAAAGCATCATTCTTGCAGCTTCATAACCCTTAAATACGTGGTCTTGCAAACATGCAACTATCAACATTGCTAATCAGGCATACATGTCCATATCAAAATTACAGACTTCCAGCCATACGATTTATTTATAGTACACAAACTTAAATAATTAAGAAAACAATACCAGAATCATCCTTTCACTTCGCTTGGAATACCTATCTCATACAAGTCGTGGTCAGCCAACTAACTTTGGGCGTTCTCCTTTCCACCCATCCATAGGCTCAAATGCATTTAGACCTGCACTCTCTCCACCCCGTGCCAAGCCATGATACCACTAAGAAATCTCTCTCAGGTTCTCAGGGATTTTGGTATGTGACGGTTACTCTCCTTCACACCACTCTTGGTAAGGATTTCCTCACACCCACCTAGCCTAGGACTCGTTGAGGTTTATCAGACGCCCTCCTAGCATCAAGCTCGTGGCCTCTCAGCTCAGGTTGGGTACCTAAACTCTCATACTATTCCTGCAACCAAACTTTTTCTATGAGACTCACATCTCTATTCCCACCTGGGCTCTCCCCTTTTTCATCTCTCCCTTGATGTCTGCACCTGTGTGATTCTCTTGCACGCTTACCCCCTGTCTTCCCTCTTTCTCGCATGAAGGTTATCGACCTATCCTACTTTCCTTTTGTCAAAAGGAACGCATCGAGGTCAGTCACAGGAATTCGTGGTGATCTTTCCTTATGTCCTCTAATTGGAAGATTTCTTGACACTTCATCCCACCCTCCATACTCCCATTCATTGGGGTGGTTGGTTTTTCAACCACCAACCCCTCCTTATTAACTTCCTTTCCTTGAAATCAAAAAAGGAAATAACTTGTTATTTCCAAATCAAATATTCTACAAGGAGGATTGAGTCATCTTAGCATGATGAACCCCCTCTGTAGGCTTCCTCACTCTTTCCTCTAGTGGTGTCATGGCTATTACTTTCAAGGATTCACCCCACAGTAAGTTGTTGGCATTTTAAATTAAACAATAATTCATTTACAATGTTAAATATGCCATGGCATGGAAAATCATGATTAATTACAAACTGGGGAAATTAGTAGGGGTATTACATCCCATCTGAGGATAAGTGTGGCATACGCACATCACACCGAGGAGGTAGGACGACATATGGAAGATCATAAACTTCCCTAGATTAGTGTGTTTTTTTGTTGCAAGTGCTTCATTCAAGGAAAAGGATAATATGTCAGCCCAGATGAATATCGAACACATGTTTGTGACATAGCACAAGAGAGGTACCCATGTTATTTTGAATCTTTGAGAATTGGGTTCCCCATAAATCCTACATATCATCACCACTACATATTGGTATGGCTTCCTAAGCATATTTGTGGGATATTCGTTATATGTCCTGGATTTGATCAAATTTCTAGGTTTGTACCAAGTCTTTAAGAGTTCCCCAGGGCTATGCGGGAAATTATTCAGTAGCTTCTTATCCAATTCTTTTTCTCCTTCCTCTAAATGATAGTAGGGGGCGTCATTGAAGCCTAGAAAGAGGTGATTGGGAATCCCTTATCATTCATTATGTATCTAGTATCCATATCGACATGCTTCATAATCCATGAAATGGCTTCTGTGTAGGGAAATTTTGTTGCATGCACTGTGACTTTATATAATTTGGACCTTCTGATGTTTTTGTATGTGTTGAGGTCAATATCGTCTTCAAGAAGCTGAGGGAATGTATAATTTTTAAACATGTGATACATTTCTCCCCATTTAAGTGAGGTCTCTTTATCAATGACACCTTTATTATCATCATAGACATGTTTGGCGCTGTTGATATCTTCCTCTTCTAAGATTCTTCTTGCAGAGGCTTCTTAGACGGGAGACTTTTCTACACTTTGTGAGATTTTTCTAGGAGGATTCCTGACTGAATCTATAGAAAATACATCATGGAAGTATCCCAAAAACAAATGTATTTACCATTAGTGTCAAAAAGTGAATGTAAAACAATGCATCTAGTGCTTACTAACTCTACAAAGGAAAAAATTGAGAAGAGAGAGGCCTTGGATTTAAATCTGGGTGCTTATTTGTGGTTTTTGGGGATATCAGGTGAGGAGGATATTTCTTCACCGATACAGTGTTGTATCGGCAAGAAAATTATATTTCCATCGATACAAGGCTGCATCAACGAGAAAAAAAAAATCTTCGTTGATGCAATAATCAACAGCAGAATAAAATTTAGACTGATCTTTGATCCTTCCATTCATTCCAAAACTGAGAAAAATATACCACTTTTCTTTCTCATGGTGAAATCAAGGCCTTGAACGGGAATAGGGAGACAAATCCTCATGTGATGAAAAGGTTGAACTTCAGGTTCTCACATTTTGAGGGGAAAGGAAAAATAATGAGGGGGAAGGTTGGCCCCGAACATAGATGCGTATGAGTAATAAAGCTTCGAGGGTACACAACTTAAAGTGAGGCAGAGGAGAGGTTAGGGTGACATATCTTTGTAGTTTCGATGGAAGGAGGAAATTTCGTCATGAACGGGAGGGGAAAACCCTAGTTGGTGGGGCATATAGTTTCGAGAGGTTTGTATGTGGACAAAAGATGGGCAAGTTAACGATTCTCTTGATTATGAGCTTATGCTAAACCTTCTTTTATACAAAACAAGAAAACCTAACTCGAGGAAAGATGAAGCATAACCAAGGTTAGGTTTTAGGTAGACTTACGAATGATGTGAAGCGTGAGAAATAAAGGGTCGGTGGTTGAGTGTTGGAGGTCGAGGGTTCGAGTTCCTTGGAAATAATTTATTCACCTTTTCTCTGTAACAATGCAATGAGAGAGGGTCAAATGGGATTAAATAGCCTTGTTATACACTTTAGGCATGACAATCAAGCGGGAAAAAGGGGATAGAGTTGACCCCCTGAGCGTGAGAAAAAAGGTCATATTACTATATCTGAGGTTGATGAGAGATCAAAACCCAATGTATCGGAGATGTGCGGGAGGTGAGGTTCTAGTGTATCAATGGTAGAAATTTGATGAGGTCTCGGTGTATCAACAGTAGATGGGGAATCATTTTTGGAGTGTCGGTGATTGAGGAAATATTGATATGCGATGTGTCGACATGGAGAAAGGGATCAAATGTTGGTGTATCAGTGACCAAAGAAATATTGGTCTTAGTGTTTCGATGCGGGAAGGAACATGGAGTGTTGAAACACCAAACAAAATGTCGATAACAACTAAGTTTTGTTTCCTCAGTTGTATCAGCAATGAAATTAAGATGTTGTTGACACTAAGTGTATCGGTGGAGGAGGAAAGATATCCTTCACTGTATCGACAAGTAATATGCTTCTTCCGTCGATACACTCAATTTCAGCAGGGAAAAATGAAGGTGAATTTGCTAAGTAAAAGAGAGAAATAGGACTTGAAGTTTGTGCAAAAAAAAACCAAGTTCCTTTAAAATGATAAAATGGATTGAAAAATATAAAGAGGGTCCCTATTTATTGAACAAAATCTTGTCTTCATAAGCGAAATACAAGAAAAAGGGGATTTTTTTGGCGTAGGCACAATAGGTTTTCAACATGACAAGGAAATATATATGAGGTGTAACTCTTGGATGTCGATTATACAGACTCCCAATTTGAAGGAGTATGCAATGACATGGGTGCCAAAATGAAACAAGGCTTACTAGAGTACGACACCCATTTAGGGAAAGAGTTGTGGCTAGGTAAATTGTAGATACAAGAATTGGATGGGCTAAGCCATCTATGTGAACGAGGGTGTTCCTACAGGTGATTCCAAGGGGAATGAATAGCCAATGCAACATACTCAAGGGAGTGGTGATAAGCCATGTTCTACATGAAAACAAGGTTACCTAAATAAGTCCACATACCATAGATAGACAAGAGCTTCCATGGTGAATTATTGCATACACATCCACTAATACCAAATCATAAAGGTGCTTATGAAAGGAAAACAATTGCATAGAAATATGAATTAAAAAAAAGTACATGCCTTAATGCTTTAGAGAAGGGGAAAGGTGTCCAAATGAAGTATCAAAGAAACAAAATCTTAAAATACCCTATTGAAAGGATTGGAATCACAAATTTGATGATGTAGATGACACATCAATCAAAATTCATATGAGGTTGAATGAGGGAAAATAAAAATAAGCCATTTTTTATAAATAGGGAAATATCCCCAAATTCAAAATCATTTGTGCATGTTGAACTTGGAGAGCTATGGGAGGCCCTAAATCTTGTCATGCTCGCTACAGACAAAGCAACTGGTGAAATTCAATTATATGAGTTCCAAGTTGGTGGTTTGAACCTCCTTATGATTTTTAGTGGTTTACTTTTTTAGATTAGGTTTGGATTTTTCTAAAGGGGACCTTGAACAATTTTTTAGAGGCCAATACAATTTTTGTGATGTTTCCAATGTTAGGACCATAGGAAACTCCCCCAAAAGTTGCATTGGTCCAGCATAGGGAAATAGGGGAAAAGATGCTCTGGATCAATGCATATTTTGGTCCAATATGGGACAAAATATGCATAGGGGCTAGCCAAATTGTAAATGGGTGAAAGATGGCCAATAAAATTAGGCTTTGTATAGGTATGACAAGATTCAAAGTGCTCTAGAGAGAGATCATTTGAGGATATTCAAACTGATATAAGTGGAAACTAGGTAGTATGAAGGACCATCTCATCATGGATTTCTCAAGCGTATTGAGAATCCATTAATGCAAGCGGGAGAGGGTCTCCTCTCTTTCATTGTGGAGTATTGGAATCAAGAGGTAGGGATGTTCATGGTGCAAGGATATCCCATAGAGGTTAATCTCTACGACATATACTTTCTAACTGGACTACTAATGATGGGGGTAGTTAGAGATACTCTACATGTGATTCCTCATGGGAGGAGCCTTTAGGAGTGGGTAGAGGCCCATGGTAATCAAAATGTTAGGATGAAGGATGGCCCTATCCATATAGAAGGTCCCAAATGGCTTGAGAAATGATCCATTGTAGCAACATTGATGTGCATTGTGGGGACTCATGCCCCTCACAAGATATTTCGAGGTCTAATTATGCTTGTTAAGAGCTTATTAGCTGGTACATAGTATGGGTGGGCCCAAATGCTGCTAAAAATAATGAGGGACAATTGACCAACTATTATAGGAAAACAATAGGTAATTTTTCCTTTAGGAAATCATGATGTGGTTTTTCTTTGAGAATATTCCCACTCTCTATCCCCTTATGCATATCCAATATATAGGTCCTCAAGAGTCAAGGATGTGTCAGTGGGGGGAGTTATTGAGATGAGAAGGGGATGGGAACGTGGGGAACATGTTTCACTTAGAATTATTTACACATTGGGATTAGTTACGTATCCATATTCAAGACTACATGTATGAGGGCATGTACTATCAGGAAAATTTGAAGCTTCCCCTACCACCTGGATGGGCCTAGGGCCCAAATGGTAAGTATCATTGTATTTCATTTTATTTTATACATATAGTAGAAGATTTAAATATATGATACTGACCTTCCACTATATGTGTTTTCATATATTGTGTTAGTTAGATCAATATACCAAGAACATCGATAGGGGTAGGTTTATCATGGTGATGTAGGCCCATCAAGGCAAAGACAGAGAGGTGATCTTGACAAAGTGGAGATTCGAGTGATGGATAACCTATGAGATTGACTAGACTAGTTACTATGGGAAGTATTAGAGCATAAATGGTAGGATCTAGATGATCTTGATGTGGTGGCCTATACCAGAGTACCAATTGACCAATGCATGATCTTGAGGAGGGTAGCTATGGTTGGCTACTGTGTGAGAGAATTATTTGGAGGGGGGGTGTGTGGAATGACACCCTTTGCTCAAGACCCTATGACTAGATGGTGATGAAGGAGATTATTAGTTAGGGATAGACAGGAAATATTCCCTTTCTTTTGTATGTAGCATGCAATATACATGCAATGGATTTAGAGAGATGGACTCCTTGATGAACACTTTTATGCTACATGAACACATTATTTTTTTATTGATCCATGTCTTAAATTCCAATCTAGAATGTTATTTACAAAGTTATTTTGGATTCTAGGGACATGGTTAAATGAAACAGTTTCCATGATCACACCAAAAGTTTAACTTGAAAATATTTTCTAAAAAGACAAGGGTTATGCACAAGATATATTCCATTCAATTGCATAATGAGAATATAGGAATCCAAATAAACACAAAGATGATGGATGCGATGTTTAGGGGCATCGAATAACAAATCAATTACAACATCATATTTGGCCTAATTAGTGGTGGCAGATATAATGCAAACACCACTAGATTGGATGAGGAAATGTGAAGGGATAAAAATGACCCAAGTTGTTGAGGCAAGATTCCATGTATAATGACTTGCATCTTCGACATAAGAGATGTAGAAATAGGATGAGGGGTCCATATAGATGGTGAAAGAACATAATCAATGAGATTAAAATATAACAAAAGGGATGAAAACAACCTATCTAATCTGTATACAAGAAAAAATGAGCATTGTAAAAGAATGGATCAAGGGTAAGACTTATTTAAGTAGAGTGCATTGTAAGGATTAGGGAGAAGTTTCCCTTTGGCCCTGCAAGTAAATATGCCTCATGTTTAACCATGTAAGGGCCTTTCCATAGTGATTCAAACTTTCCTTGCCCTAAGATATCATGATATTGGTCATACACAAGGACTAGATCCCCTTTGTAGAAGACATGAGGGTGAACCTTACGATCATATTGAGCCTTAGAATTCCTTTTAACCACTTCAATGGTTTGTAAGATGAGGAAACAATATTTGTTGGTACATTCCAAGGTAACCATCCTTTATTATAATGAGTTGGTATCAGAGGGGAGTTGGATATTTAAATGAAAGGAGGGGATTTGGCACTCAATAGGTAATATTTCCTCGTCATCGTTGATGAGATGAAAATGAGTAAAACCTATGGTAGTTTTAGCAAATGTCTGATAGGATCATAAAGTTGGGAAGAGCATGTCATGGAAGTGGATCGTGTGCTTATTCATAGTCCACTAGAGCATGGTTTAAAGGATTTTGTTAATAGCCTCAACTTGGTTATTCCCCTTTGGATAATAGGATGATGAATATTGGTGCTCAAACCCCAATAGTGAAGCTAGCCCATAGAAAGTTTCATCTTCAAAATGGCATTCGTGGTAAAAAAACAATTATTTTGAGACATCAAATTGAGAAATGACATAATTGAAAAAGAAATGAGCTACAATAGTGGCAGTATTGTTGAAATTTGGAATGGCTTCAACCCATTTCATAAATAATTGATGACTACAATGATGTATTTATGACCATCGACAGAAGGAGGGCTACACTTCATGAAATTAGTCGCCCATTTGCAAAAAAGGCATGTGGTGACTATAGGGTGTAACCGATCTGGTGGTGCTCATTCCTTAGGGGAATATAATTGATGATTGGTGTGGAATTTAATTGACTTGATATAATAAGACAATAAAGTAGGCAAAAAATAACTTGTGTGGAAAAACATTTGGGCAGTAAACATACCAGAAAGGTGGCCACCACAAAAGTTGTTATGGAAATCATTTAAGAATTTCTCTACCTCATTATGAGTGAGACAATGATGTAAGAAAGTGTAAACCCCCCATCAATAAAGATTGTCTCCTATAAGGAGATATTGAGGAGCCTAATGTCAAATACGTCGACAATTGTCATGGAATAGATGATGATTGAATTTTTGGGTTCATAAATAAACTAGAATGTCACCATAGAAAGGATCATTAATGGATATAGAGAAAAAATGTTAATTTGAAAGGTAATCATTCAAGGGCATGTTTGATGCACCAATAGGGAGATTAGGAAAAAAACCAACTAGGGCCAAGGATTTCCTACTATTGGGTGTAATGAATTCTAAAATCAAACTCCTGAATGATCTTAATCCAATTAGTGTACTTACCATTGATAGCCCACAAACTCAAGAGGAATGACATAGGCTAAGAAATCATCATGACCTTGGTCTTACGCATCAATATGTAATGATGGAGCTTATTAACCAAAAAAAAACTACCAAGGCCAATTTATCATTAGGGTTATAAGATTGCGAGGGTGCATATGGTTCTCACTAACATAATATATGATGTTCTTGCAACCATCGATCCCATCCTAAACTAAGACTCCAACTACAACAAAGGGTGAAGTAAAAATTTATAGGAGAAAATCCTCATAAAAGTCAAGGGGGGTGATTAAAGGTGTTGAAATGAGGGCATACTTCATTGTGTCAAAGGAATATTGGGCCTAGCCATCCCATACAAAGGGTAACTATGATCATAGTAATCATAAAAAACCATGAGAGGTAGTGGTGTGTTCAAGAAAAAACCAACATAAGAAGTTGGATTTTCCTTGGATGCTCTACAAATGGTGTAGGTTATGGGGTGGAGGAAGTTTAGTAATGGCCTAAACTTTCAAGGGATCAATGGTGATGCCTTATTTGGAAACAAAAAATCTCAACAATCGACTATTTGGCATGTCGAAGACACACTTAAGAGGGTTTAAACGAATGTTGCACTTTCAACATTGGAGGAATATAGTATGAAGGTATTCTAAATGTTGTGATCATTTCTTCAAATGAGCAATGATATAGTTGATATAAGCTAAGAAAATGTGAACCAAATCATGAAAGCAATATGACATGGCCCACTGAAAGATGGCTCCAACATTTTTTAACCTAAAGAGCATAACACTATATGTGAAAGTTTCTCATGCATTAGTAAAGGAATTACTTTATTGGTCTTGAGGTCAACTCCAAAATCTGATTGTAACTTGAGAACCCATCCATGAAGGAAAGGATCTCATATCCAACACACACATCAATAATTTGATCAATGAATGGTGTCAGGTAATTTTCTTTAGGAAAAACCCAATTTAGATCACGGAAATTAGTATAGACATGAATGGTGAGAGACCCATGAAGTTCACATAATTGGATAGATGAATCTAGATTGACAAAGTTTATCTACTTATGTTTTTATGGTGGGGGCCTTACCGAGGTGAATAAGATGTTGTTTTTTCCACACATGAATGGAATCTAGCCATGTATCTTTATGTTGTTCGACAATAGCAAGATCAAGTCCAAGAATCTCTAAATAAAGCCACACAAAGACATCATGAAATTATTGGAAAAAGACTTTATAGGAAATAGTCTCTTCAAGGGAATAGTTTGCTACAAGAAGGATGTTTTCTGTGACAAAGGGAGTATTAGAGATATCTACCTTGATGGTAAGTGCAATATTTTCTTTGCTACCTTCCTCAAATGCACCAGGTGCAGGGATGGAATTCTTGAACCAATCAACTTGTCAATGGGGGAGAAAATTCTTTGTTTTGTCAACATACTATTTCGAGTGATTTGCATGTTGAGGTAAAAAGTAGGAATGATGGTGCATATTATCCTAGGGATAATTAGGAGTTGTAAGGGATTCTAGAATATATTTATCTCAATGAAGGATGGGGACATTAGAGCCTGAGCATTTAGGAAATACCAAAGTGGGACTAAAAAAAGGTGAAGTAGGGGTAGTGGATCCCTAGTCAACTCTGTAGGAACAAGAAGTTTGGCTTACATAAGACACTTTGAGGGATGAATATATTGAACAAGAAAAAGGTGGTTCTAATTATGATGAATCCATGGGGACAATGGGCATAGAATGGGTACTCTAATGAACATTTGATGAAAACAAAGAGTTTTTAGCAGATAGTGGTCCCACGAAAGTTGAATGGTAAAATATGTGGATAGTATTATCAGCAAGTTTCTCAGGAGTGGTCTAATTTCAACAACAATATTTCCCTCTTCCTGAAAATACTTTTGGCATCGAAGGGAAACATCATATAAAACAAGTGTTGGCTTATCCTCTAGGGAGGAATCAAGATGACAAATGATGGTGAGGGCATCTCAAAACTAGTGTAACTTTGGACAATGATGAGAATAATGGCCATAAGTATCACACGAAACACATGGATGGTTGGTACGCAAGGATTTAATGTGTTTTGTTGATTATTTAGGGAGAGAAACCCCCACAACTTGAGTGGATGGGTGAGGTTCTAAGTCATTAAAATTAAAGAGGTCCCATAAATTTGGGAGCGATGGACAATCATTCGTTGCATGTGAGATCACATAAATCATGTGGAGGGATAGCTCTAAGTGCAATGGTGGGGTGACCATAGCTTGTCCAGAGGTAGTGGTGCCCCCAACTTTCTTATTTTTGTGCCCACTCATAACTCTTTTCCAAAACTTGGTAGAGACCAGTTAGCCCTATGTAGATTCTGCATAAGACACATGGGTCACACTAGGGGGTTGCACAGGTGTTAAAACAAAATGAGAAGTTGGTGTTGAAGAAATGGGAGGGGTTGAAGGATCTATGTACCACAATGGGATCCCCAAGGTGAGTAGGAAGGCTTAATGTAGCCACTTACTACTCCTGGAGGGGGAAACAAGAATGGGACTTGAGAAAAGGGAGATCAGTAGGAAGGATTCCCTCCACATGATGGTGTTGAATAAACTAGAGAAATAAACTCAATAGGTGGATACAAGGATGAGGCCCTAGACAAGGAAGGTGTTGAGGCAACATGTTGTTGGGATGTTGTCATTGTACAAACATTGGATGGACCAGAGGTGTCACTATCTACGGACGACCATAATAAGTGCAAAGAAATGTGGAATCTTTAACGATTTTAGGTTGAATATCAACGAATGCRAAGATAATGTGGTTTCCATYCATAGAGGGAAAGACATTRTCGAGGTTGAATTGAGCTTTGGGATCATTGTAAGTAACTTGATTGATGGTAACAATATTCCCTTCATGTGGAAATCTCATGGTACGAAAAAATGRGGAGGCAATCRCCTTCATCTAGTACATATAGTTACATCCTAAAAGAATGTTGTAGTCCAATGGAGCATCTACAACCTCAACATCAATAACAACCTACTTGCTAACTAACTAGATGGGTACATTCTAGGACAACCCTTCATGTTGGGAGGGTCAACCATCATACGCACAGAGGGTAATTGTAGATGGCACAAGCCATATGAGAGTCTAACATCTTCTAGACATGAGTAGAGGTAACACATGCGGGTGCACCCTCATCATTAATGCAATGGTGAATCACAACATTCTTAATAGTGACTAGAAATTGGAAGGCAACAAAAGGAGGGAGTTAGGTCTCAACTTTGTCAATATCAAAGGTGATCATCCTATCATCTGAGGGATTGACCCAGCCCAATGTAGATAACAAAGCTTTATGTTGTGTAGGAAAAGTCTGGATAACTTTCAAATATCACATGGCCACATGAGACTAAGCTAAATAATCAATTATACTATAATTATGGGCAACCCATGCATGGGGGTTGTGGGCATTACATCGTAAAAAAACCTTTGGAACCTTAGGGGAAATATTTATAGTAGGTTGGGGAATCTACAAAGGTCCATTAATAATGGGTGGAGGGTCGTTTGATTCAGTAGGAGATGCTTCCAGAGGCAAGCCATGCTGACAGCTTCTGGTTGAAAGGTTAATATCGACTAAGTTCATGTATAAAATTTGAAAGGTACCATCTCTATTGTGGTTGGGGTTTGTAGCTTGTCCAAAAGTAATGGCTTCTAGCATGGATATGAAGCCTTGTGTTGGAAAAGGGTTACACAACACATTTGGTTGCGACAATAAAGGTTGAGTAACAAGTTGATATGGTATGACTAAGGTTTTATCAGCCAACTCCTTTGATCGAAGCAACTCAAGTATAATCGGAGATTGATGGGTATAATGTCCATAAACACCGCAAAGGGTGCAAGGTGGTTAGTACGAAGCTGTGGGTTTTTTCCCTATTTTGGTTGGGAATTATGATCTTGAATTAAATGGATTGATTTTGATGAGTGACCTCAACTGTTTTATTTATAGTTGTATAGTGTATAACCCCCTTGACATGATCTTCCTTATAGTGGTTAAAGATGACTAGGTCAAAGTTAAAAATAACAATTAGGGTTTTCCATGGTCCACATGTAACTAACATCCCATCACAATAGCTTAGGTGCATTTATGGGGGACATAAAACAGTTAGAAACGATGATTGAAATGTGTAGTGTAGTTTTTTAGGGTCTTTTTGCACTGTCTGCACACATATAATGGGTCCATATCTATGCTAACCAATTTTGATTAACTTTCGAAGTTGACTAAGCTAATTCTCATAAATTTAAGATCATATGATGATGGAATGACACTGGAAATAAAAGTTATGATGTCAAAGTGATGTATTCAAATATAAATGTTAAAAATGTCACAAGTGAACAATTTTAAAATAACAACACTCAACAATTTACTGATTTCAATAATTAATTAAATGCTTAATAAATTAATGCAACCCTTTATCTTTCTCAAAACATTACATATAATTTTCCTATTATTAAGGTTTTCCCGCACATATATAGAAATATCATCCTTCATTACCTATTATTAATGTTGTCCTAATCTAACATTAATTGCTTAAATGCAATTTTCTTATTAAAATTATTCTTATTTAAATTATTATAAAATATAATAAGTTTTGAAAAGTTCTCATTTCAATTATCCAAGTATAATATTTTTTAAAAATTATATAAAGTGTAAGGACACGAGACTTTTCTCCCAATAATTTCCCACACACTTATCAATGCATGATGAATATGTATACATAGTTTTCTTTCATCTAGTGGTCATGCATGCATTCATTATGTATAGCTCTTGCATCATTATTATTCATGATAAGAAGTCCATTATTTAACCTTGACCATTTCCTCAATAAATTGGGTGTCAACTTAATGATGAAGGTCATTATGCTTTGAATTGTGTGTTATGTTGCTGATATTTTCTATAATAATTATGAAAAATTGTTATTGTACATAAATTGATTTCATTATAGATTTTTAGTAGAAATATAAGTTACATAGTTAATAAAAAAATTATAAATAAAATAAATTTAGTTTTGATTTCATTATAAATTTTATTAAAAATATCAATTACACACTTAATAAAAAAAAAATTAATAAATAAAATTAATTTAGTTAATTTGAATATAAAATTAAAAGTCATTATTTTTTTTTAATATTATCATGTTTTTTAAATTTATTTATGTTATATTACTTTTTCTCCTTCATATCTCCCACATTCACATTCATCCATTGTAAAGATATTTTAGTTGAACTAAAATATAAAATATGATGGAATGTATTTTTTTATTCACAATTAAATTTGTCTGAATTTATTACTTGGAGAGTAGTTAGGTGTTCTAGAATTATGAAATAAAATAATAATAAAAAAAATTACATTAAATTGAAGTTTTAAATAAATTATCAATCATGTCTTTGAGATGTAGAACAGTTGGTGACGGAGTGTGTTGTTAAGTCACTCTGTGTTGTTAAAATCAGTGATTCTGTGTTGTTAAAGTCACCGGTTCGAAACCTGCGGGGACAAAAAAATCCAACCATGTTAAGGGCGATCCCCGGGTGATTTTGACTATCAATCGTAAGTCAGGCCGGATACAATCCCCGAGTGATAAATTTCTCATTAATTTATTCCACTCATCCAACCACTTATTCTATTATATTCTGAAAACAGAACCGAATTTCATCAAATTATTCATTATTCGAATCGAATTGAAGAATTTTCATAATTTTTTTCTCCAATACGATCGAATTGGAGAACTATGGTTTAAACAGCACATTTAACAATTTCAAAATCACCGAAGTACGAAGGAGATCGGCGGAAACCCAATGCCCTTATAATGCGCCTCATATAATTGCATTAATTTCTGATTCTAAAATGACGAAAGACTCCATTTCAAATTTTTGTCCTTCTTTATTCGGTATTGTTGTCTTTTTCGCCCCGTCCCCACAAATCCTCGCCTGCGTTTGCTGTATGATTTCTTACTTACAGGTTTCTCTCCCACGCTCCTGTCCCACTCAATTACCCACCCAATTCGGATCCATTACCACACAAATCCTCGCCTGCGTTTGCTGTATGATTTCTTACTTACAGGTTTCTCTCTCACGCTCCTGTCCCACTCAATTACCCACCCAATTCGGATCCATTACCACCCTGCAGACCAAATCATTACTCCTC
>JASDQU010819692.1:20103-49296 GCA_032191745.1 Picea mariana
CAACTGAGGAATAGATCCATTTCAGAGTATGTCATTAAATGGAGGAAACTACCGGCTGAAGATTCCACTTGGGAAAATGAGTCTTTTATACAAAAGCATCTGGAGTTACTGAAGCGTTGAAGACAACACTTGTCTCAAGGGGAGGGGCATGTTAAGCCCTATTATTGGCTCATTACCCCTTAATTGGGGCATATTATATTAGTAATGTTATTTTATTTATGTTGGCTTTAGGCTATTAGTTGTAATTATACCTCCTAGTCTCCTATATATACCAAGGAGACATTTTCATTTTGAATCATCTTGTACTTGAACATTTAAGTGCGGTAAAAGGAGGTTTCCTCCTCGAAGAGGCTTATTATCTGAAATTATCTCTTTTTCAAGGTGTTGAGTACTTTTTCTGAGGTTTTTCTATGCTATATTGATATTTTCTTCTTAACATGTCGACACTGCAACTACTTTGGATAAAAAGAATAAAAGGAAATGGCCCAATTTCCCAATTTCATTAGGTATATATGCGGTATTGAATGCAAAACATTCTGAAAAGGAAGTTGATCTATTATATGGAATCTAGCTCACCCAATTAGATTTTAAAAGACATGATCAAGCAGAGGTTGTCAAAAGACATTGTGCTCTAGTTAAAAGAAAAGCATATATTCATGAAGACAATCATTTTGATGTTGTTTTCTAGAAAGACATGAGCTTCTATGAATTATCCCAAAGAATTGATGTCATTATAAATAATGATAATTTCTTGAACTTCGTTGAAGGACAAGTTAAAAGGAAGAAATATTTTCTTAAGGAAATGAATAAAAAATAGGGAGTTATACAAATTGAGAAAGATGAAGAAGAAGATAAAAATAAAACATAATGAGTTCACAATGATTCTTCAACAGAAACACAAGTGGAAAAATATACACAAGATAAATTTGTAACAGGAGAGGAATATTCAAGTAGATTAAATACCAAGACCCCTGCCAAAGCGATTGAAGAAAATATAGATCTCAACACCAACATATACATGGATTTTTCGTAGACAACTATCGTTCAGATTATTGATCCTATCAATATTATTCCCATAACCTCAATTCCAAGAAGGCTAGTTACCACTTCGTTTTATCTTGATAGCATTTCTCCTATACAAAATATTTTTCTATGTTTAGACAATTTGTTTTTTTATGACAAAACCAAAATTATAGAGAAGAGAAAATCCAAAACAAGGAAAATGACCCACCACAAATAAATCACACAAGAAGTAACCCAATTATGGAATGTTGCACAACTAAAAAATGAAGAATTTGCACAGGAAGTTTTTGATTCCTTAGGGTCTTTTGTAGCGCAAATAAATGGTCTATGAGCAGATTGACAAAGAATTTGAGGAAAGAGAAAAACATAATAAAAGAGTTTCTAGAACAACAAAAATTACAAGAAAAAATTTGGACACAAAAGCATGAATCTCAGGTTAAACATCTCATAGAAACAAATAATCTCTCTAAAAATATCATTTCACAGATGACAACAATAATATATGACATTAAAATTGAGCATAATAGACAGGTAGCCACATTTCTTAAAGATAAAGATAAGATCAACAAAGAGTATGATAAACATATAGATAAGTTGACTGCTGAATTGGAAGAACTGAACATCAAAAATGAAAATTCAGAAATCCTGAGCAAAGAAGTAATGGAGCTTAATGCTAAATTATCATCTTCATGGGTATTATTCTATTCAATATTATATGTCATCAATGAACAATATGAACACGTCTTGGAATTTTCTGCTGAGTCTCAATTGCAATATGAAAAGAAAAAATAACTCAAAGCTGTTATTAATAATTTGAAAATATGGGAGGTACAAGGAACCAATTTTCCACCAGGCTCCTCCAAAATGTTTGAAGAAGAAAAGATCCAAATGCAAGCCTCACTTGATTCCCGACAATGAAATTGTTTTTCTTCACAAGGTTTGATTGAAGAAGCAAGTAATGATTGTTTAGTCTTATGGGATGCAACAATATATATCATTGAAGAATACGAGATGCCTCATGTGAAATTTATTGGAAAATCAGTTCCATTGTCAAATTTTCTCACATATGTACAACAACAAAAAGATTCAAGGAAAAATGGAATCAATACTTTGAGTTTCAAGAATATGGAAGGTGTTCAACAATTTCTTAGTCGTCTGATATAATGTTCCAAGGAAATTGATAATTTTCTATCAAGTTTTTCATCTAGACGACAGGAAATTGCTAAGAAAAATTATTAATGTAAGTTAAGCAAGGAAGTTCCCCAACCTTCGTTAATTGCGCTTTTGTTAGCAAACGTTTCTTTGTCAAAAATCCTAGGACAGATGTAAGGAGAAAAAGTCATCACAGGTCACATTGTTGTATCTCAAGAGAATATCTTTTCTTAGTAATAGCAAATAGATCAAATCAAGTATATGTGCTTTCTATTTTTTGGAAACAACTCTAGAATCTAGTTCCATTTTCTTCTATTTAATGAAATTTTGGTATAAGACCGAGGGATTGGAAATTGTGGAAAGAAGATTATGTGCATTGTTGTAAAAGCCTTAATCCTTTAAGTTTTGAAGACCTGGAAGTGGTAGTGATTCCATAATGTTTTGTTAGTTTCAATACTATTATTCAAGACTAATGAAGTTTTTATTTTGAACCACTTCTCTCTTTTGTTAGATTTATTTATGAATTAAAGCCTTATGTCCTCAATTTATGTATTGTTCTTAGAATTTTGAGAAAATATTATTATTCATTCTTAACTAAATTTGATCATAGTTAATCTGGAATTGAACATGACTATGTGTATTGATTCTCGTTGACTGACTATTTTCTCTTATTTCTATTGACATGCATAAGTCTAAGCTATTGTTTTGGCTATAAGATTTATTTCTAAAGTCTGTTAGTTCATCATTATTTCATGTTTAATTTATGTTATTGAATATGAGTATGTTGATTGGTATTTCCTTAGTAACTATTTACTAAATCAAAACTATGATGCATCTATGTTAAAAGTTGTCAAGTTATTTGAACTATTTTTGTGACCTGGTAACTGCTTTTTATCTCATTTTGATCTTCAAATGTCTTCTTTCTCCTCACTAGAATACTGTGAACTAATTATGGATTCTTGTAAGGATGGTGTAGTTTTAGAATAGTAGTTAGACTAGTTCTTTCCCTTTCTACATAGTATCTTAGAAGATCTTTAACGAAAGTCTCCTTTCGAGCATAAAATCCCCTTAGACAAACATGGAAACCTTCCGGGGTCTAGTACTTTGGTACTCCGAGCGGTAAACTCCCTCCTGAACTTAGTCACAAGATCAATGGATGAGATCTCTCGGATCGTAGATCTGACTACTGTCATTCAAGGATGCCAAACAAAACAACCCTTGTAGTGGAAAACAAAGTATTTATAGTTTGATTTTTAAATCTAACTATAATCATTGTAGGGAAACATCCTTACCCTTGAAAGCATTATGAAAGGTTGTGAGGGTTTAGACATTATGATATTCAATAGGTAGGTCATGCATTCCCAACCAAGCACCGAATACAATAAATCGATGTATAGATTTAATATTTTTTCCACAAAAACAAGGGACTAACACCACGATACCTCCATTAATTAACAACATCGTGATTAATAAATAAATAAAAGCATAAATTTTGATTATGTATTTGTGATAGATCAATTATCATAAATGAAATGTCATAATTCAATAGCATAATGTCAAACCACTCAACACAATTTCTATATTTCAACAACTATTTTTTTTAAAGTTTTTGGTACAACTTTTCATTAATCATGCATTGACATTGATTTATATTTATATTTATTAATTTATATTTACATTTAATAATATTTTTTTTGCGGCATGAAAAATCCAAGTAGCACTTGTTAAATATAATTGTGATTTTCTTTTACCATTCAATGTAGTTTTAAAAATGATCATATGCTAAAACAAAATAAATTAAACACCAATTCGATTGTGACGTACATAGGAACTTGAAATGCCATGATGTACTTTTATTATTATGAAAATAAGAGTATAGATATATTCATTACCAAAATATTAGATGAGTATTGTGCTCATAAACAATCTCCACTTCATAAGAATCTCTAGTACCTCTTCCTAGGCTTGGTTTTATAACCGCTTACTTGTAACAAAAATTTGATATAGATAATTAAACACATGACAAAATAAAATTAGTTATTAATAGTTCTAACAACTTTTTTTTTTTTTTAATGGTTAGAAATTAAACAACATGAAAAAGAGTTGGTTTATACAACATTCTTAATCCTCATACTTTTAATAACCTTGGAAAACATAATACTATGAATCTATTTATTTGATGTTAAAAGCTATGGTTTTTTAAGATTTTCCCATACATTTCATATGCTACTACTTGTTAGTGTATCTTCGTCACATGCCAAATTGAGTGGAACCATATGTCGCCATAGTTGCACTTGGTTTTGTCAAACCATGCAATGTTCCATATTTCCTTGTTATAGTTTTGAAGCAACTTCGAATATTTTGCAACACATTTTCATCATTGGTATGCCCTTCAATACGATTTGTAGCATGTCTTAGCTAGTTGTAGTATTTTGCAGCAAACTATAAAGTGTTTTGCATCAAGTTTTATTGTTCTATGGTAGGTTGTATTGTTATACATGATCACTCTAGTAGCCAAAACAAATGAAAAAAAAAATTAAACAAGCCTAGGGAACATGTCATAACTATAAAGTGTTTTGCATCAAGTTTTATTGTTCTATGGTAGGTTGTATTGTTATACATGATCACTCTAGTAGCCAAAACAAATGAAAAAAAAAATTAAACAAGCCTAGGGAACATGTCATTTAGCATTCCAGATTAGAAAAGATCCATGAAAACAAAGAAAAACATATATAGTACATCATCACCTTTTAGTCTTATACTAGCATTGATTTTTCATATGATCAATCAATATTATAGGGAAAAGGAGAAACAAAAAGGGTATAAGTCATAAAAATTATCCAAAATGGATGCTTTTCAATAGGGATGAAAGTAAATGCCATAAGTTGTAACATGTGCTTCTTGATGTTATAGTCATGCATGGTGTCCTTAAGCATAAACTCTCCATAGGGGGTGTTTTCTTGTGCATGGGATATGGTGGCGATTTTAAGGTTTAACATGTTAAGGATGTGTCCTAGTCTCCAATCCATGGTTTGATGCCAGAATCTAGGATGTTTGGCCATAATAATTGTTTGTAGGGATTAAGGGCCATGTGTGGAGCCTTGGGCCACCACATGATATTCCTTATGAAAGTAATATCTGCATCTAAGTGGGATATGGTGCACATTTTTAGGTTGGAGCACTAGGAAAGGTTGTCATATTGATCTGAAAAGATCTTTTAAATGACACTGGTTGAGTTATTAAGCATGTGTTAATTTTACCATTTAGGAACTTAATGAAAGAGGAAGAAATATGAATGAAACATAACATCCATTAAGAATATTCAGATCTGAAATAAGCATAAAAACATCAGCAAACCATAAACACCAATGTGATAACAGAGTTCGACAATCTTGCTTACGTCTCCGGGTCTTTGTCTCAGTGGGTGACGTTTTCTTATTTCTGGTCAAATATTAAAAATGATATCACAATAGTGCCAAAAAGGTTACAAAATGATATGGTATTGTTCTACCAGATCTCTGGAACCCAACAAAACAGATGACACTGAAATCGGATGACCGGAGCTCCAAGAAATGGCCCACAAAGGTGCTCTCCTCAACAACTTCCTTGCATAAAAAATGGCTTTGGCTTGGCAAATATTCAACATAAACCTGCTTTGAATGTCCTTTTATGGCTTCAAGAAGCCTTGGTTTATATAGATCTGAAGTTGGTAACCATCTCCCAACTTCCCCCTAAGATCTGGCCTCAAAAAGGGCCCAATATCCCCCAATATTGGCCAAAATCTCTAAAACTGCTGATACAATCAATTAAAAATCATATTCCAAAGTTAAAAACCCATTTCTTCATATATTAAGGGCGCAACACCTTAGTCATTGAGCCTTGGTCGTATGGAAAGTGGCCATGTTCCCAAGCGCTAATGCCTGGTGCGCTGGCCCTTTACTTCTTGGCTCTCGGTTACATGCAGTGCCATATGTCCTTGGTCCCGAGCTCCACGTGCTACTCTGATCAACCTTGGCCCCTATTCAAGCGCCCTGGTCGGAGGGATAGCCCAACTAACTAGGTGCTAATCATATACATCTACACCATAGTTAAACATCGGGTCTTATTGTATGTGCGTCGAACCAAGGGATAACCAGAATGTAAGCAAATCTTGTGCTGAGTGCATAGAAAACAGACATATGGTGTGGTCCCATGTTAAACATTTTCAGGCTAGCTGGAGTGGCCACATGCTAGAACAAGGAATAAGCCACAGTCAAATGTTCATGGTCACATGTATATCCGTCTGGGGCTAGGGCTAGGCCACAACCCTTTTTCCACCCGCATTTACAACAAACACAACATAAATATATGTGGAAAGGTTTAGCGGTAAGAACTAATGCGAGGGCGGGCTAGCTAGTCTGACCCTGCCAAGTCCTGATCCCGATCAGAGGTCACACGGTTGACTTTGGAGCAATCCAAAACTTTTACAACCAATCAAAGAACCAATACCTGGGTGCCACATGGAAGCCCATGTGTTGGGCCACGTGGCACTGTTCCATATGCCAGCTACTGCCACATGTCAGCACATTATTCGACCATCTCTTCAATACGTGTCTACCACTTCATCTTCTCTATCATCACACTTTCCCTAGTCACTATCTGCCACGTGTTGTACATATTTTGTATGGGTGTGCCACGTGTCACCCTTGTAGTGGTGACACATGTCACTCCCAAATTGGTCCACCTGTACCTGCCACGTCAGCATCCTATCCACTTCATTAGTCCGTATGCCCAGTCACCTTGCCACATGTCACCTTCAGATGCTTCCACATCAGTGCCAACTGTTCCTGCCATTTCACTTGTACGACCGTACGTCCTGTACAGTCATCTGCCATGTGGCACTATACGGACAGTACAATCATCAAATTTTTTCCTATTTGGAAAATTGAATAGATCGCGATATCTGGAGCATATGATGTCTGTTTGATCCTGTTCAAGTTGAGTTGGGTTCGTATTGACGATTCCTACACACACGTTCATTTTAAATCCATTTTGAAAACTTTGATTTTTAGGCCTTTCTGAGCCCCATCAAGCTCCTGGATCCAATTTTGGATCACACCTCCCCTTTAAAGAAATTTTGATCCCCAAAAGGTTACTGACCAGTCATCAAGCTCGGGATAGGCCACCTAGCTTGATCCCTGTATTTAAACTCTGTCCTGTGCACCTGTCTCATCAAGATCAACTATAACACAATCATGACAACTGACAACATATTATTTACCATTTGTACCCTGTCACATCTTACTAAAGCCACTATCATCCATGTAGATGACATTACTAATGATAGCATCAAAAAAATGATTGCAACTAAGATGATATGTTTGTAATACTTGCAGAGCATTAGCTTATCTTGAAGCAAACTGTGATTTATTTTCCATTCTACAATCATCTCATGTTCTTTCTTAAGATCAATTACTTGATTTGAAACAATTATAGGTTTTTTTCTTGCTTGAGATGCCTTTCTTAATTGTTCCATAGTTTGAAGAGATTTATTTTCCTTTAAATGATGAGCATGAACCACATATTCTTGAACTTCTTTGGTTAAATGATATTGATTCTTTTCCCTGTAGAAGATTGCTTTACGATCATACAAGTAAGGACTACCTAAGACCATTACACATTCACTTACTAGCACCACATCACATGTTACCTCGTCCACAAACTTAGATGAAATTGCAAATTTTAATGTGCATTGCTTGGTTATGTGTATTTGATGATTGTTGCTTATCCATTTAAGTGTGTAGGGCTTATGATGCATCTGTGTTTTTAATCCCAATTGCTTAACCAATTCCTCTGAAATTAAGTTAGATTGGGATCCACCATCTATGAATGTGTCGACCTTAGTATGTCGCATAATGACCCTTATGTGAAACAATTTACTTCTAGCATCAAATCCATCACCAATTTTACCTGTCATACCAACCAATGAGACTTTAGATTCATCACCTGAATCTGATCCAAAGTCTGTGGGTCTTGTTGCTACTGCAACTGTTTTCCTCCCTTTATTTTCTTTTAACCACTTCGGTCTCTTCTCAGGATGCAATTTCCATCAACGGTCCTCATCATTCCCTTCTTTCTTGAAATGCTTGCAAGAGGGATTCTCTTCCTTTCTTACCACTGAATTTGCCTTCTTTCCATTCCACTTCCTTTTGTCCTCTTTCCTTGAAGGCAATTCCCTTGATACAACAACACCTGTTTTCCCTGCTTCAATGTATGTTGCTTGAACATAAACCTCATCAATATTAGTTGGTCCAAACATGAATACAATATTTCGAATATGTGCAGGTAAACCTCCTATATACTTCATAAGAGTTTCTTGGGTATGTAAAGGAATATCTAACATCAATGCCATTTTACGAAAGCCATCTGTGTATTCTTGCACTATTTGTCCTTTTAGTAGTTTTAAATCTTGCCATTCAATTAATGCTTTCTCTTTATAACCCAAAGGATATAATTGTTTTCTAAGTGCATAAATAAAACTTTGCCATGATGGAAATACATTACCCACTTGTTGTGTGCCATTTTGCAACCTGCTTTACCACTAGATGAGTGATGTGCCTACAAGTCTAAGTGATTCCAACTTGATCTGAGTTGCCTCATCCTTGATTTGTTGCACACTACAATAAACCTCCATCTGTCTAACCCAATTGTCAAGTCTCTCTACATTAGCTTCACCATCATACATGGGTAATTGAAATTTAACATCAAGTTTTAATCAAGGCATTTCATGTTTATGTTTATGGACATGTTTCTTTGTAGTGGATTTAGAACTTAAACTTGAAGAGGAAGGAGAAGAAAGAGGTGAAGATGGAGGTGAAGGAGCAATTTGAGGAGGATCCTCTCCTTCTTAACTTTTTTCCTTCAAAGATTCACCAAGAATTGGTCTCTTTCAATCCAAGTAATCCTCATACAAAACCTTCATCATCTCCGACATGAAGAAGAAAGTTTTTCGAAATTCTTTCTCATCCTGAGAAAAACCCTCTTCCGATGCCATCTTCTCTCTTTGAGAATTTATCTTTCTCAATCCAATCAATGGATTCTCTTCAACAAAATATCCTTCACCACGATGTATCTTTTCCATGGTTAACATGCAAAACTCAAATCCAAACGTCAACTATCTCTCATACCACTTGATTCGAAAAGATATTTTAAATGACAATGGTTGAGTTATTAATAATGTGTTAATTTTACCATTTAGGAACTTAATGAAATAGGAAGAAATATGAATGAAACATACCAGCCATTAAGAATATTCAGATCTGTAAATAAGCATACAAAAAACAACAAACCATAAACACCAATGTGATAACGAAGTTCGGCTATCTCGCCTACATCTTTGGTCCTTTGTCTCAGTGGGTGAGGTTTTCTTATTTATGTTTAAAGATTAAAAATGACATCACAACAGTGCCAAAAAGGTTACAAATTGATCTGGTCTTGTTCTACCAGATCTCTGGAACCCAACAAAACAGACGATGTTGAAATCGGATGACCAAAGCTCCCATAAATGGCTCGCAAAGGTGCTCTCCTCGACAACTTCCCTGCATAAAAAATGGCATTGGCTTGGAAAATATTCAGCATAAGCCTTCTGTGAATATCCTTTTATGGCTTCAAGAAGCCATGGTTTATATATATTTGAATTTGGTAACCATCTTCCAACTTCCCCCCAAGATCTGGCCTTAAAAAGGGGCCAATATCCCCCAATATTGGCAAAACATCTCTAAAAATGTTGATAAAATCAATTAAAAATCATATTCCAAATTTAAAAACCCATTTCTTCATATATTAAGGGTGCATCCCTTTAGTATCTAACCCCTGGTCATATGGAAGGTGGCTATGTGCCCAAGCGCTAACGCCTCATGCATTGCCCCCTTACTTATTGGCTCTCGGTTACATGCAGTGCCATATGTCCTTGGTCCCTAGCTCCACGTGCTATTCTGATAAACCTTGGCCCCTGGTCAAGTGCCCTGGTTGATGGGCTAGCCCAATCGACTGGGCACTAACCGTATACACCTACATCAAAGTTTAATGTTGGGTCTTACAGTATGTGCACCGAACCAAGGGCTAACCAAAATGTAAATGTATCCCACATTGAGTGCATAGAAAACAAACATATGGTTTGGTCCCATGTTAAATGTCATTGGGATAGCTGGAGTGCTCGCATGCCAGAAAAAGGAATAAGCCATGGTAAAATGGTCATGGTTGCATGTATATCCATCGAGGGATAGGGCTAGGCCCCAACCCTTTTTCCGCCCACCTTTACAACAAACAAAACATAAATATATGTGGAAAGGTTTAGAGGTAAGAACTAATGCGAGGGTGGGATGGCTATCCCGGCCCTGCCAAATCCTTAACCTGATCAGAGGTCAAATGGTAGACTCCAGAGCAGTCTAAAAAAATTTCAACCAATCAAACAACCAATACCTGGGTGCCACGTGGCAGCCCATGTCTAGGCCACGTGGCACCATTTCATATGCCAGCTACTGCCACGTGTCATCACACTATTCTACTAGCTCTGCCACACATGTCTACCACGTCATATTCCCTGTCAGCACACTTTCCCAGTCATTGTATGCCACATGTCATACGTATGTTGTATGAGAGTGCCACGTGTCACTCTTGTAGTGGTGACACGTGTCACTCCCATATTGGTCCACCTATACCTGCCACATCAACATCATGTCCATGTCATCAGTTTGTATGCCTAGTCACCCTACCACGTGCCACCTTCAGATGTTGCCATGTCAGCGCCAACTGTGCCTACCATGTCAGTTGTACGACACTGTACAGTCAGCTGCCACATGGAATTGTACAGTCAGTTGCCACATGGCATTGTATAGACTGTATAGTCATCATATTTTTGCATGTTTGGAAAATTGAACAGATTATGATATCTAGAGAATATGACGTCCATTTGAGCCTGTTCAAGTTGCATTGGGTTTGTATCGATGAGGCCTACACACACGTCCATTTTGAAGCCATTATGATAACTTTGATTTTTAGGCCTTTCTGAGCCCCATCAAGCTCCTAGATCCAATTCTGGATCACATATACCACGCTAGGGATAAAGGTTAAAATACAAAGTCTCGTGTGCTAGTTCCATAGATCTAGGTAATCACATAGGACATACATAGGAAGTAATTGAAGTAGAAGAGTGATGTGTCAGGAATTTGAGGTTTTGTAACAACAATTATGGTTCTTGTGGCTATGGACATGGTCTTAGTTCTAAAATTAGGGTTAAAGGTCCTAAAATTTTCTGTGGGGATCATGGGTCATACATAGTAACCTAGATCACCACATAAGGCCCCAATAATTATAGTTGGTGCACTAAAATTTAGAATGTTGACCATATGATAGTTTCAAGGCTTATGTAGTGGTTTAAAGTCTCATTCTTGGTATGTTACCCCTAAAAGCTTCATTTAGTTTTGTTGGATAGTCTTTTGGATAAGTTTTGGTTAACTTTTGTGATATGCACCATAACAAGTCAAAGAATAAAATGTAGTTAGAAGTTGGACCAAAGCACACGACGAAGAGAGGACTTTAAGGAGTCAAAGAGTGATATAGGAGGGACTATGACAAAGCACTGTGTGAAAGGAGGAAAACGGTTATAGACCGTTGGGTTTTTGGGACATTTTGTAACCGACTTACCCCTATTTTGTTGTATAAATATGTAAAGGGTTGAGGTAGATAGAGGGTTCGAAGAATGAAAGGATATAGGGCATTGTTGATGAGTTCAAATTTTGGCTAAGTGTTCAGATGTTATGATTGAGTTTTTCTGGGGTTAGGCTCATACTGTAGCAGAACAACCAGGCAGGTTTGGGTAATGTTTACTGTAGCATATTTTGTAGCACAGTGCGCAGCTGTAAGAAGATTATAAATGACTAATATAAGAAGCCAAACGTTGTGAACAAAAAACAAGTTGCGGTGAACCATGTTAAAATATGGTGTCATTGTGTGTTATTGTTAACCGTTTTCTTTATGTTATGGTTATTGCATACACTTAATATGATTCCATGGTTAATATGAATAAATTGGTTGATGGTTCTATGTATTGGATGAATAGTTTGGTTACATGTTATCTTACTGTTATGGATTGTTGTACACATGATGAATGAATGAATGTTAAAGTAATGTCCTGCATAGGATATTTTGTATGATAAGTAACTGTTAACTAATGGAAACTGCGCAATTGAGTAGATGGTTAGTAAATAACATGTTGAATTCCTCACCTCCCCTTGTCACTAAAAAATCTTGGTTTCTATAACCCTTCTAGATGCCTCAGGTGAGACTTCACTTGCTTGTAGGTGATGCTAAAAGGCACAGTGTCTAAGTGTTTTGTTGGTATGTTATATTTGAATCAAGGGTCTTCCCACTGTGCGCCAAACAATGGTTTTGTTGCCAAGATCAGGATTTGTAACTAAGGGGAATGTTTTGGAGGACGAATAAGGAATAGATCATAGAATGGCTAGAGAAGAAACAATGAGAATTTTCCAGAGAACATAATAGGAACCCACAACTTAGGGACAAACAATGGTTGCAAATGTATGTTTTCACAAATCTGGATGAAATCTTCTTTGGTGAATTTCCGATAATTTTGACAGAATGGTTAAAGAGGCTAGTTGAGAATGTTGGAAGATATCAAGCTGAGGTTCCAAGAAACTAGGATCCTGAGGTGATCATCCGGTTGAATACAATAGATAACAAATTTTCTTGTGCAGTTAATTTTTGGTTGAATAACATACTAGGGGGTTACATTACAAAGTTTTCTATAGATTGTACCCAGTTTTATAGTGTCATACAAAGGGAGTTTTTCAAGGGTCTGTGCGGGATATTTTTGAACGTGTTATCTACCTAGATAAAGATGTTGTTGTGCGTCAAGAATGTTATGAAAATATAATATGATTGTTAAGTTCATTTGTGCACATAGGGGGAATGGGGAATAAACAAAGGATGGTATGAGAAGAGGTGAAGGAAAGGATGAAGGAATGGGTTGATTGAGAATGTATAGAGAGTAAGATAGTGAATCAAACAACGAGATTGGATTAATGCATTGTGGGGAAAGGTTTGGGTATAGAAAGAAGGAAACTGTGTTTGAGAGAGATGAGAAACACAATGTGTTCGAGAAAAGATAACTCAACATAGTGCTTTATATCACGCCATATAGATAAAGGAAAGAGAAAGAAAATGATCCTCATTACAATACAACAAAATAAGGAATTCCATAATAGATTGGAATATACGTCGAACCCACGACCACTTCTGCATCACCAAGAATTGAAGCAGGAACCAAAACTTGTCAAGAGAAAATGTAGTTAGTGTAGGAAGTCAAAATAGTGGAAGTATCATAGCGAACCAAAGTCCGTCAACATCACCAAAGTTAAGTACTATGACCAATACAATGGAAAGAATAGATAATACGTTAAGGATGCATGAATTCCATGGAGTGGGTCAAAAGACCTAGAGAAACATTTGTTTGTATGTGATACAATATGGAATGTGAAGAATGTCCAGGACGAGGAAAGAAAGATTTGACTGTTAGAAATGACGTTAAGAGATCATGCACCGATATAGTATATTAAATACCATACTACCACATTGACAGGACAATCAATAACATTAGCAAAGATTAAACAATCTTTACTAAAGGAATTTTAGAAGTCGAAATCCAAGTCGCAATATATCACAGATCTAAAAGAAATTAAGAAATTATAGACTAAGTTGGTTTGAGATTTTGATAAGAGGTTTAAGGATGTGATGGCTAGGTTGACATTACAAATTCATGATGAGAAACATAGAGAATGGTTTATTGAAGGTTTGTTGTCGCACATTCACTATCCTCTAACACAACATAAAGTCATGTCACAAGTAGGAGCTTTGGAAATTGTGATGAAGTTAGAATCATCTCCCGTTGGAGAAAGAACTGCAGAGATGGTGCAAGTCCAGGCAAAACTAGCACCATTGAACATCCAGTTGAAAGAGATTACTAAGGGGAGAGAAAAATGAGAACAATTCTGGTGTACAACATGTAATAAAGAATGTCATCATAAAGATGAGTGCCCAACATTTGCGTAGTTTATGGCTATAGGAGAACCAAACCCATTGGTAGGAGGAGTAGGATATTGTGAAATGTGAAATACACAGGGACATCACCTGAATTCTTTTCCATTATTGCACAAATACCAGAGTACACCCAAGAATTTGTTTTGTAATTTTTGCAAATATGTAGGACATGATGAGAAATATTGTCGTGCATTTGAATTAATGAGAGAGAGCACTTTAGACACATACACAATCCAAGAAGAAAATGTTGCAGTAGAAGGAGTCTCTTAGTACAATACACTAAGAGGATTTAACTAGGGTGGACGTGGAGGATTCGATCAAGGTCGACAATGAGGAGGATTTAGTAGAGCGGGAATAGGGCCAATCATTTGTTATAACTACAATCAACCAAAAAATTTAGCAATAGAATACATGAATCTATGCATGACATGCACATATTGTAGAGCACTGGACCATGCTAAAGATTGTCCTCAACTGATAGAAAAATGGTAGGAAAAAGGGAACCAGAACGAGAACATACAGATGATAGATGTCAAACAATGGGATTATCAACCCATAATAGCAATGATTACATGTGGAGGAGGTAGAATAGGAGCAGATGCGATGGAAAAGGGAAAGAGGAGTGAGAAATGGGTACGGAAAGTAGTTGAGCCTATGCCATCATTTAACCCCCCAAAAGAGAAAGAGATGTATCAACAAGCCTGGAAGGATATACTTGGACCAGACTAGATAACATCTACGTTGATTGTGCCACCTGTATACGATATGCCCTCAGTATACAATCCCATAATTCTAGAGAAATCAACCGAAAAGGTAAGCACTTTGAAATGTTTTCTAAAGATTTGTTTAGATTTGATTAAGGATGAGACAATGTTGGATACATTGCATGGTATGATCAATAATTGTAACCAAGATGGATAAGTACCAACTACACAAAGAGTAGTGAACCAAGTATTGCACAAGAAGAGGAAAAACATAGAATTCATACTGAGTGCGAAGATGGGAGAGTATGGCATGGACAAAGTCATATTAAACATAGGATTAGATGTAAATGTTATTCCAAGGCAGACATGGGAAATGATGGGGCAACCGAAGTTAATTTTTTCATCAGTTTAGTTGAGGCTGTAAAACCAACATAAGATAGTATTGATTGGAAAAATGTTAGGAGTAATTTTTAACATAGATTGAGTGCGCAGTATAACCAACTTTGAGGTCATTGAGATCGTGGATAATAGCCAGTCGTATCTAGCATGCTCAGAATGGATTGGGATTTTGATAATGAGACAATTATTAACTTAAAGAAAAGGGAAATTATTTTTGAAGTGGGATATTTGAAGGTTACTACACCGTTAGATCCCACAAAATAAGGAAGATATGTGGAACCCACCAGAAAAGAAATAGACAACTTGTATAATATGGTTACGTTCATGGATGATTATGTCAATCCTACAACTGATGGTTTTCTTCGTTGGAGAAGCATTATATCTTGTGCACCATACTCAGAGGAAGGACTTGAACATTGGTAGCACAGGTTACATGAAGTATCGACCAGAATATATGCTCACATTACTTTCTCTTTGTGTTGGATCGGAACGAAGGTATGTGATACACCCAGGTTTGATGGATTAACTTATGTAAGTTCCTTTGTAAAATAATTTTTGTAGATACCCGAACACAAAATATTGTTGACATTAGATGTTGCACTAAGAGAAACCCCAACGATATGGTGGGAAACACATAAGGAAGGAATAGGATATTAGCAACACTGTAAAAGGCTAATGCAGATTAGATTTGGAACAAAAGATGAAGAAATAATGAAAAAATATACAGGGTTGAGAAGTTTGACTAATCATATTACACAATTCATTACAACATGGAATTGAGTGCCTCAACAGGAATGGATGAAATTTTTTATACATACACTTGAAATGATTCCCAAGAACTAGTATCTAGAACTCGAAGTGTGCAGAGGGACAACAAATTGGGAAGAGCTCACCCAGAATTTCAAGGTAACATTTAGTTTTGAATTTGAGTCACCTTTAGTAGATGCATATCTACAAGTCATTAGAAGAAATCTTTTTATCGAAGAATACCAAATAGAAATAATACATGCATCTAGTGCACATAGACCAGTTGCGACAATACATGAAATGATGGCATGTTACAATGTTACTAAATAATACCAAGATGAAGAAGATACAAGAAATGTGCAAGTACCAAAGACTGAAGGGTAGCATCTAGTAGAAGGTCCATAACTCGAATCCAATGAATATGTGAAGCCACTAAGAGTGTGAAAAGTGAACATTGGCATGAAAGAGAAACCTAAGTTCGTGAATATTGGTGACTATTGGAATGATGGGACTGTTAAAATTATTGCATAGTTGTTGCATGAGTATCAGGATTTATTTATGACTAAATTTTCATAGATTGAAGGGGATTTTGGGGGAACTAGGAGAAATTAAGATCCCATTAAAGATCGATGCTAATCCAGTCAAATAGAGGCCTTACAGATTGAATATGAAGCACAAGGAAAAAGTGAAAGAAGAACTTGAAAGAATGTTAGAGGCTAGTATCATTGAACTTGTCGCAAAGTCCAAATGGATAATCCCAATGGTAGTCCAATATAATAAACCGGGTCGGGGGGGTTAAAATTTGTGTAGACTTAAGGAAACTGAACCATGCATGTTTGCATGACCCATTTTTTACCCCCTTTACATATGAAGTGTTGGGGAATGTAGGAGGGAAGGAGGCCTTCTCATTCATTGATGGGTTTTCAGGATACCATCATATTGGGATTGTGCCAAAAGACAGTTACAAGAAGGAATTTGCGATAGAATGGGGAAGCTACCAGTGCACAATAATGTCGTTTGGGTTAAATAATGCACCTGTTGTGTTTTCTAAAGTAGTTGTTGCAGCCTTTAAGTAATTTATTCATAGGTTTCTTGAAGTGTATTTAGATTATTGTACTTTTTTTAGATTATTTAAATATCATATAGAAACTCTAAGGTTGATGCTTGATAGATGCAGACAATATCACATCTCATTAAATCCAAATAAGTGTATTTTTTGCGCACCTTTTGGGATTTGTTTTGGACATGTGGTATGCAATAAAGGCTTGTTGGTTGATCCTTCAAAGATAGTTTTGATTGTTAATATACCACCACCTAAATCAATGAGAAAATTGAGAACCATATTGGGCCATATAGGATATTACAGGAATTTTATTAAAGGTTATGCGAATATTACAACTTCGATGGAAAAAATGTTAAAGAAAGATGCTAAGTTCCAATGGAATGAAGAATGTCAGCAGGGTCTAGACGTGTTGAAGTAGAAGTTATTAATTGTGCCTATTACAGTGTTCTTGGATAGGAAGAAAGAGTTTCATGTTCATGTAGATGGATCGTCCATTGCTCTCGGTGTAGTGTTAGCATAGCTAGGAGAGGGAGAGTTATACCATCCAATTGCCTTTGCTAACATGAAGCTATAAATTGCTTAGAAGAATTACATGATGACAGAAAGGGAAGGCTTGAAATATGATGGTTAAAGAGTACTAAAGAGGAAACATGATGGGAAAGAGAATTTATGAGAAACAATCATGGCGAAATGGCGAGACACATAGAAATAAATGGAAAGTACCATGGAGATCATAATGGACTGGCAGATCTAGCAGAAGATACAACACATTATGGAGCCAAAGATTCCACAGGCCGTGATGGTAGAGAAAAACATGTTAGGCCCGATAACCAGTTTAAAGTATGTCGACCATGACATTATGGATGATAACAAATTTCTAGAGATATCATCACACAAGTACTCGAAGAGCTACATTAACGCAACACTGGAGTTGGTTGTGATAGAGCCAGAGATATGGAAAACGAGGTTGCAAAAAGTAGGCATTATGAACCTCTTCGACATACCACATTTTGGAAGAAGAAACGAAATAAATTCATGCATAAAGATGTTACTGAATTGTGTGCACGAAGGATACTTGTTTCTCAATGGGTCGGTCTCAATTGACAAAGAATTAATTATGTACATTATTGGATGACCATTGAAGGGGGAGGACCCTTCACCATTGTTTTTCAACAAGAAAAATGAGAAGGCTCTATCAGAGAGTGTGAAAGAAAAATTCCATACGCATAGAGCACATCACAACTTGTATGGCACAAGCATATGTGATATGACAGTGTGGTTCGCGACACAATTCATATCTTGTAAAATTTTAAGGAAGTGAAGAAAATACCAAGTCCCAGTAGCAGTAATAACGATGAAAGAGAACTTCATCAAGGGAATTCAGATGAACTGGGAAATGTTTCTTCTTAACTAGTTCCTTATTGATTGTGAAGAGGCACAATACAAATGAGCATAATTTAATTATGCCTAGCTATTAATTCTAATTGCACTTTTAGCATGGAGAGAGTCAGATGATACAAAGGTTTTGGGAGTCAAGGATAATACATGCCTAGATGCGTGATACCAAAAATTATGCCATAACACCCATGAGGTGCAATAGATGGACAATAGCGTCACATTTTATATTTACAAGGAAACGAATCGGACAACCATTAAGAAAACCCCATGCATACCACCAAAACTGGTCGAAGCATATACAACAGTAGTGCATATTAAAGCAGGGAACCACCACATCTATGTGAAAGAGAAAAAATGACCTAGATCAACAATGGTTTCCTACATGGTACAAGTTAATCGAGGAAGATATGGGACACATTATGTTATATTGGAATGATGACTGGAAGATCCTAGCAATAGGTATAGAGAAACCAACAGAAACAACAAAACCAGAGACACAAAATATAGAAGTTCAAAACATAGATGATGATGAAGAAGTAGAGGAACAGGAAAAAAAAGATGACACAAAAAAGACACCACCTTGTATAGGAGGAAAGAGACAAGAATAGGACAAAAGGAATGGCATTGGAGGAAAAACACAGAATCTCATCCCTCACATGGAAGAGAAGAGAAAAGAAGTAGATACGGGGACAATAGTCCCCCAATAGAAGAAAAGGAAAGATGTTAAGGAAACAATTGTTCAAGATCTCACAGAGGATGACTTTGAAACGATAGGAAAAAAAGTTAAATAAGTCACAGATGACGTGTTTTAGCATGTGACATGCCAGTAGGAAGAGATGCAATAACAAATGGTTGAGTTGCGCCAATTGTTAGAAGCAACAAATATCACACCAGTGCGACATGAAGAGGCTGAAAAGACAACAAGTACTACAAAGAATGGGGAGAGAGGACCAACAATCTCTCAATTGTTATAGGTAGTAGGTGAATGTATATTGAGCAAGTTATCACCGTGAGCAATAGAGTTCCCCACAATACATATGTAAGAACAAGCAAGGGAACTAGGTGATATTGACTTAGTGTTATCACAACTACCAACATGTGTATTTCAAGAATTGCAGACGAGCATGGTGTAAGAGATGAACTCATGCACAAGGAAGACATCTAACAAGTTAGTTAAGGATACTAAAGAGAAAGTATCTATGGATATAGAATACAACAAAGTAAAGTAGGAGTGGGATGAGGCCACACAAAAGGTTGATAGGATGCAACATGCATTCAAGAAGGTCTACAAAGAAATACCATAGGCTCAGACAAAGATAAAGGCCCTCGTTGAAGAACAAGTAAAAGATAATCTAAGAAATTTAGGGCTTTTGAGCATGTATAGTTTATTTAGAAGCATGCATGACACCGAGTACTCCACCAAAGGAAAGGGAGAAAAGGAAATAGATAGTTACCACAGTTGTGGAGAGATAAAGAACCTATAGGTATAATGTTCTCATATCTATGAAAAACCCAGGGGAATTTTGACGCAACTAATTGAATACATGGAGCTACAATAGATTAGTCAAAATATATAGGATGCGCAGGACAAGGCACAAAAAATTAAAGAAGTAATGGGTACATTACTGCCAACAAAGGCGGTAATAGAAATGGATGAGAACAAGAAGTTATATTTGGGGATGAATCAGTTGAGGGAGGAGCAACATGCTTGCATGCAAAATATTGAGGTAATACAAGAAGAAGCCTATCAGGTGACAATGGTCTTAGCAGTGACTCGAGGTATGGTCAAATAGGAAGTCAAAGAAAGTGTTGAGAAGATGCAGGCCTGGATTACTGTCCAAACAATTGACACAATTTTTCAGAAGGAGACATAGGTAAGGGAGAAGGCCATGATAACAAAGGATACATTCGAAAATTTCATGGCGAATTAGAAGAATTCCTGAGTGGCTCGGGAAAAGACACATGTGAGTGTTGGGGGTCTATTGCATAGCTTTTTTGGATAAGTTTTGGTTAAGTTTTGGGATCTGCGCCATAACAAGTCAAAGAATAAAATACAGTTAGAATTTGGACTAGAGCGCATGACGAAGAGGAGACTTTAATGAGTTAAAGCACGCGATAGGAGGAACTGCGACATGGTGACGTGTAAAATGCGAAAAACAATTATAGACCATTGGGTTTATGGGATTAGCCCTATTTTTATGTATAAATATGTAAAGGGTCGAGGTAGATAGAGGGTTCTAATAATGAAAGGATATAGGGAACTGTTGATAAGTTGAGCTTTTGGCTAAGTTTTCAAATGTTATGACTGAGGTTTGATGGGGTTAGTCTCATACTGCAATAGAATGGCTAGATAGGTTTGGGTAATGTTTACTGTTTCATATTTTTTAGCACAATGCGTAGTTGTAAGAAGTTTATAAATGACTAATAGAAGAATCCAGTCGTTGTGGATGTAGCCCAAGTTTGGGTGAACCACAATTTAATATGGTGTCCTTGTGTGTTGTTGTTATCCGTTTGCTTTTTGTTATGGTTATTTCGCACACTTAATATGAATGCATGGTTAATATGAATAAATTGGTCGATGGTTCTTTGCAATAGATGAATAGTTTGATTACATTTTATCTTATGATTATGGATTGTTGTACACATAACGAATGAATGAATGTTAAAGTAATGTCGCACACAAGATATGTTGCACAATAAGTAATTGTTAACTAATGGAAACTGCACAGATGAGTAAATGTTTAGTAAGAACATGTTGAATACCTCACTTCCCCTCGTCACTATAGAAACTTGGTTCATGAAACCCCTCTAGATTCCTCGGGTGAGACTTCACTTGCTTGCAGGTGATGCCGAAAGGGTTGGTGTCTGAGGGTTTTATTGGTATTTTATCTTTGAACCTAGGGTTTTTCCGTTGCATGCTAACAAGTGTACATAATGCCCTATTTTTAGTCCTCTTAAAATGGTTGAAGCCTCGAAACCCATTGTTTCAATTATGAATCTTGTAATTCCACCCATATCCCATTTGTAGGCCAAATATTCCATTGATAGGACATGTGAAGTGATATAATTCCACATACATGTATATTACACATAGATAGACCTATTTTAGGGAATACAACCTTAGAGTTTATTAGGAAACCTTAATAAAGGCCTTGTGAACCACCTCGATGTGAAAAATATTACAATGAGCATCCACACAACACATATAGGCCAACTATTCACTTTGTAAGGGTTTTGTGGTGGATTTGGAGCATGCACATCATCCATGATACACAAAAGTCTTGTTTATGCCATAAGACACAATTTTTCTCCCTAAATCATGTCCATAGCCATAAGAACCATCATTGGTGTGAAAATATTACAATGGTGCTGATATGATGTATATAGGCCAAAGATTCCATTTGTAGGTTTTGTGTGTTGTTTCAAGCCATGTGAATGGTCAATAATCCAAAAAATACACCTTTATGACCTAAGATGTTGGTGTTCATCCTCGTATGATGTCTAGGGCCCAGTAACCGTCCCCAATGTGATGGAAAACCATGTAACACATGTAGATCAAATATGGTCCATTAGGGATGGTTATTAAGGACTATGCCTTAATATAAGATCAAATATAGGATTTGGACCAAAAAAATTCCTTTGGAGATCATTGTACATGTGGAAGGTCAAAAACCACGACACATTCTTTCTATAGTGAATATTTGGGCTACAAATTGAATATGTGGTGCAGACCCCCCTTCTCTCTTAAGGGTTGCACAACCTCCCGGTCTAGGATCGATCAAGAAACTAAGTATGATTGACTCTCTGGATCTCTGCTATACCCAAAACCCACTTACACAGGTCCTTTCCCCAAATGTGTAGGTCGTATGAGACCCACGGCTTCTCTCCTGAGTGTTGTTTGAACCTCAATTCCAAACAGGTGCTAACTCTTCTCTACTAATCCCTTTCTCTCACGCGACAATGGGTAGTGACCACAAGCCTAAAAAAAGGTGCATCACGATTTCGTGAGTTGGGTATTTGTATGTGAGTCACCCCGACTCTCTTGATCTTCAAAATCCCAACAAGGGCCTAGCGCTCACTAGCTCCTCCCTTATCCTCTTTCCATATGACCCCTCGCTATGACCTAGGGCCAAACCTCCAAGCGCGTCGGGATTTCACATGTTGGGGATTCCCGATGTGAGGAACCTCTGTCCTCTCGATGTCCAAACTCCTGATGTTTCAGATCTGATGGTCCAGATCCTTCCTTGATCCGACAATATAGATATTGTCGGGATTTCACGTATCTGGGGTTCCCGAAAACAACTTCCTCCACACTCCTGACTTCCAAAATGCCGATGGGAGCCTAGTGCATGCCATCGCCTGTCTTTTTGTGACCAAGGCTATGACAAGTCTCTTGAGTGAAAGGCACATCATGATTTGGTGTCTCACGAATTTGGGAGTCTCCCTACCTCCAGTCTCCCGATACCCGAGATCGCGATGGAGCTAGATCGATGGTCCATGATCTCTCTTGATCCAATGGCTCAGATCAAGTCATGATTTCACGTTTTGCGAGTTCTCATGACTCAACCCTTTGACCTTTCCACTCAGCGAGTCGGTGAAATGTTGATCTCTGGCCATGTGTCCTATCTTGATGGACGGTTCCGATGATTTCAAAATTTCGTGACCTTGTTCCTCCTGTGTACTTTCAAGGCTTTAACGTTAGAGCACTTTGCCTTGATCGAGCGGCGATGATTCTTTTGCACTCAGACCAAACAACGAAGATCCTTCCTCCTCTGCACTTGCTCCTCATTGTCTGGACACTGATCGGACAGACAAGATCTTTCCCTCTGAGCTTACACTTTCTTTAGACTTAGAAGATTTTCGAAGGTCCATTCAAAGGCTTTGACCTTTGTCCTTCCTGCGAGTCCATTTCTTGGATCTCGTTAACACTTATGAAAAGTGTTATTCCTCCTGAGCTTGGTCTCGTGAAGACTTCGACTTCCTGCGCACTCCTTGCGTTTCAGGGATTTCGATAACTCAGATCCTAAGTATTTCTCGAAGATAAATTCCTCTTGCCCTCCCAACATTCTCCTTTTGTTGGTTCTTCCACTTCTTGCAAAGTACCTTCAACACTTAGTCAAATCTTGGATTTGTGCACACCTTGCACAGGATATTTACGCGAGGTTCAAATTCTTGCGGGCAACTATGCACACCTTGCACCAGTCTCTTTGCACTCCTTGCAAAGGGAGAGTTTAGTGTTATCTCTTCTAAGCTTCAGAATCAGAACGTATCTCGTTAACTCACTCCTTGTGTTCTGTGTGCACACCTTGCACTACTTAAACAAAAGAGAAACAATTGAAACTTATCCTAACATTCACAGTTCCATTCACTCATAAGGAAATTCATTCATTCATTCATGCAAACACAAATAACAGGGAATTTCAAACAATGTTCATGCCATGCATTGGATCAATTTTTCTCTGTTATATTCAAAGTGAAAATGGCTGCAAATCAAATAAAAAACAACTACTGAAAGCTGAATCTCCTACTAACTTGCGGCAACATCTACCCTGCAGCCAGCCTCATTTGGGCATACAAAACCTCTATTTGTCTCAGAGGGATCTTAGGGTTTCCCCTGACTACTTGTCTACTCTAAAACTTAACCTAATGACTATCTAGACCAATCGCTTTCTAGAGCAGGAGTGGAAACTCCCACTTCGCTTGCAATCATTCAGGCGTGCCTCCAAGAAATTTTTTTTTTCTGCGCTGAAGTTCAAGCATGCCTCAAAAGATTAATTCCTGCACTGAGTTTAGGCGTGTCTCCAAAATATTTGTTGTGACTGCCAGCGTTGAGATTCTGAAAATATTCCCAGACGCTGAGTGGTTTTTCTCTGGGTGCTTGCCAACGATGCTCTTGCATCAATATGGTAGCCATTTTGAGGTTTATAATATAAGAGATGACTCTCAATGCCTAGGAAATGTCAAGGACCTTAATCCATCACATCGGCCATGGATATGTAATCTTTGGCCTACAAGTAGATACGATAGCCATATTGATATTTGTGATAGTAAGGATGACTCTTGTTTCCCATTCCATTGTCCATGGTCTAAGGGCATACTTATTATGTCTATAGGTCATGGTCCATGCACAATCCCATCTTTCATAGGGAGTCTTTAGCATACATTTAATATATGGTCACCATTTCGAGGATTAATAAACTACGAATGGTTCTCAAGGCTCGTTCCATGACTTAATGCCAAAATCCAGGGTCTTAGACCATAATATTTGTCTTTAGGTCTCATGATCCATTTATGGGACCTTTAGGCACCACATGATGCACTCACACACACATAAGCGATGAATTAACATACAAATGATGTAGTCACATGTGATGCATTCAAGAGTCCATCACTTTTGTGCATGTATGTGCATTGTTTATGTAGGCGTGTGGGTCTAAAGTATGTTTCTTGTGTCGTCTGATTTATGTATGTGGGTTAGGTGCGCCATTTATGTGCAATATATTCTATGTGCATTGTCTATGTGTGTGGGTTAGGTGCATCGCATATGTTTATGTATGTTGGTTATGTGCATGTATTAGTGGCATCGATTATGTGTATATGATAAATGCATCCATGGGAGGTTCATTTATTAAACCTATGGCACAAAACCTTTGTTTATGAGATATTAAAGAATACCTGTAATTCATTTCTATCTTGCAAAATTCTTTTTTTTTTCCCCTCACAAAAAATCGTTTTAATTATAAAAAGAATTATTTTTACATGGCATCCTAGGTATCCATTTATTTTGTGACATTTTCCTACCCCTTTTATTTATAACCCTAGTATGTAGGTCTTAATATATTATCCATGTTTAACTCACTAATCCTCATCGCAGTTCCTCCTTCTACCATCAAAACCAACATGATTCTACTTGCTCAAGCTTTGCATCGAATGGATTTGTGTTCCTCATTCCCTACCTTCTAAAATCCCTTTATCTAGATCCATAGGGTATTATCCATGTTTATTGGCATTTTATCTTTGAACCTAGGGTTTTCCCACTGCATGCTAACAAGTGTACATAATACCCTATTTTTAGTCCTCTTAAAATGGTTGAAGCCCCGAAACCCATTATTTCTACTATAAATCTTGTAATTCCACCCATATCCCATTTGTAGGATAAATATTCCATTGATAGGACATGTGAAGTGATATAAATCCCCATACATGTATATTACACATAGAGAAACCCATTTTAGGGAATACAACCTTAGAGTTTATTACGAAACCTTAAGAGAGGCCTTGTGAACCACCTCAATGTGCAAAATCTTACAATGAGCATCCACAAAAAACATACAGGCCAACGATTCACTTTGTGAGGGTTTTGTGGTGGATTTGGAGCATGTGCATCATCCATGATACACAAAAGTCTCGTTTAGGCCATAAGACACAATTTTTCTCCCTAAATCATGTCCATGGCCATAAGAACCATCATTGGTGTGAAAACCTTACAATCGTGTTGATATGATGTATATAGGCCAAAGATTCCATTTGTAGGTTTTATGTTTTGTTCCAAACCATGTGCATGGTCAATAATCCAAAAAATCCACCTTTACAACCTCAGATTTTGGTGTTCATCCTCATATGATGTCTAGGGCCCAATAACCATCCCCAATGTGATGGAAAACCATGTAACACATGAAGATCAAATATGGTCCATTAGGGATGGTTATTAAGGACTATGCCTTAATATAAGATCAAATATAGGGTTTGGACCAAAACATTTCCTTTGGAGCTCATTGTACATGTGCAAGGTCGGAAACCACCACACATTCCCTCTATGGTGAATATTTGGGCTACAAATTAAATATGGTAGCCATTTTGAGGTTTATAATATAAGAGATGATTCTCAATGCCTAGGAAATGGGAAGGATCTTAAGCCATCACATCGGCCATGGATATGTAATCTTTGGCCTACAAGTAGATACGATATCCATATTGATATTTGTGATAGTAAGGATGACTCTTGTTTCCCATTCCATTGTCCATGGTCTAAGGGCATACTTATTATGTCTATAGGTCATGGTCCATGCACAATCCCCTCTTTCATATGGAGTCTTTAGCATACATTTGATATATGGTCACCATTTCGAGGATTAATAAACTATGGATGGTTCTCAAGGCTCATTCCATGACTTAACGCCAAAATCTAGGGTCTTAGACCATAATATTTGTCTCTAGGTCTCATGATCTATTTATGGGACCTTTGGGCACTACATGATGCACTCACACACACATAAGCGATGAATTGAGATACAAATGATGTAGTCACATGTGATGCATTCAAGAGTCCATCACTTTTGTGCATGTGAGTGCATTGTTTATGTAGGCATGTGTGTCTAAAGTATGTTTCTTGTTTCGTCGTATGTTTCTTGTTTCGTCTCATTTATGTCTATGGGTTAGGTGTGCCATTTATGTGCAAAATATTCTATGTGCATTGTCTATGTGTGTGGGTTAGGTGCATCACATATGTTTATGCGTGTTGGTTATGTGCATGTATTAGTGGCCTCATTTATGTGTATGGGATAAATTCATCCATGGGAGGTTCACTTAGTAAACCTATGGCACAAAATCTTTGTTTATGTGATATTAAAGAATACCTATAATTCCTTTTCTATCTTTCAAAATTCATTTTTTTTATCCCCCTCACAAAACAACATTTTAATTATAAAAAACATTATTTTTACATGGCATCCTAGGTATCCATTTATTTTGTAACTTTTTCCTACCCCTTTATTTATAACCCTAGTATGTAGGTCTTAATATATTATCCATGTTTAACTCAATAATCCTCGTCGCACTTCCTCCTTCTACCATTAAAACCAAAATAATTCTACTTGCTCAAGCTATGCATAAAATAGATTTGTGTTCCTCATCCCCTACATTCTAAAATCCCTATATCTAGATCCATAGGAAAATTAAAATACACTCCCATGCATATATCCATAGGCATATTAAAATACCCCATTCACCCCCTTATTACCAAGAAAGAAATTGCTAAAGTAATTTTAAAATCCCTAATATTAATGAGCTATTGTTCAACTAGTGCAACCACTCTCGGTGCATCATTTAGGTGTGAGTTAATTATGTGTGTTGATCATGTGAGTTGCTTATATGTGTATTAGTTATGTCACTTACATGTGTGGGTAAGAGTGCATTGCTTCAGTGCATGTGTTAGGTGTATCTCTTCTTTTTGTGATTAGGTGCATTGTTTATGTGTTTTTCTTATTTTATTTGATGAATGCATGACTAAAGTATTGGTTGCAGTTTTCACAACCCCTTTCATGATGTTTCAATCAATAAATAAAGTTATATATATACATTTAAAAAAGCTATATATATGTATGATTATTTTGAATTTCTTTTAATACTTTTGTTACAATTAATTAAATATTTAATTTAAATATAATTTAATAAAAATAATTTTTTTATTAGTTTTTATTCATTTATATTTTTAAATTAATTTATTTATTTTTCAAAATATTTAAATATTTTTTTCCTATAAATAATTACGTCGAAAGGAGATGGACACAATTAATCACCTTTTAATCTAAAATTCTAATTTGATGGCTAACAATTGAAAATGCTGACATATTCTTAGTCGTCCTCCCAAATCAATGAATGTGATTTACTCTTCATAACTTCCTTGTATTTTTGAATGCATCAGTTAACCTGTTTACTTTTTAACATCTACCTAATCATATTAAGAAATTACTGTACCACCATATGATTGCCACCTTTAACTGATTAACCTTTGGAATTACCACATTTAAGATTAACTTTTGAACTTCCTCAGCTTTATATGCGTTTCATCTTTCAATTCACAACACCGCAACACCAACCACTTTGCGGCTATACTAATATATACGATCTTGAATGAAAGACACGCTTAACTAAAGGAAAATACTACATGAAGAAAATTGTATTACAACACAATTATATTAAAAGAATAAAATATATTTCAACAATACTCTAGATGAATCTTCAATGAGAGACATGCTTCGCTAAAGGAAAATACTACATTAAGTAAATTGTATTTCAACACAATTATTTTAAAGAAAGAAAATATATCACAACAATATTTTAGATTGTTATTGTTGTGATGGTAAGTTACTAGCATAGTTATAACTTATGGCTGGTGAATTGAGAATATGAAAGGGTTGGAATTAAGTTTGTTAATAATTTGAATGTGGTAATTAGATGGTTACACAGTAATTTTTTAATCATATTAAATAAATGTTAAAATGTAAACAAGTTAACTCACGTTCTAAAAAATGCAAGAAAGTTATTAACATGAAATTTCATTCATTGATTTAGAAAGATTTAGAAGGACGACCAAGAATATACCAACATCTTCCATTAATAACCATACAATTGAAATTATACAATTGAAATTAAAACTGTCACCATTACCACATATAAAGTACAAGAAAAAACTACGCAATAGTTTCATTATCAAGAAAATACGAAGAAGAGTAGTAGTGACAGTAGTCTTGGCACATCATGAAGAGCGCACTACTGTTTTATTTCATACATGGATATATGGACGCGGGTATTGCGCCCCACTACAGATAT
>JASDQU010819693.1:33284-44727 GCA_032191745.1 Picea mariana
TTTCTATAATATAGATTAAAGGGTGCTTGAACAATAATCTGTGATTAACAAGCAATTACCAGAAATCCTTTGCAGCTCATGAATTCATTAACCAAAGGTAGTTCTTGATCTTCAAAATCTGTAAATATTACTCAATAAAGATAACAAGATAAAATGATAACAAAGAACACAAAGTCTGATAAGCAACTTTGATGAATCTCTAATGGCAGAAATGTTAATTACAATAGGCCCTCAGGCTTACAATTGAGCAGAAAAATTGTTCCTCTCTCTCAAGCCTCTCTTGGCTCATGAATCCAACACCTTTCTCCAAGAGATCTCCTTCCTTAAATATAAAATAGCATCCAAATAAACTTAGGAGGTCGAATCCCATCTCGTCCATTGGATTCTAATCCTTGGAGATAGGTGGCAACAATCAAAGAGACAAAAATCCAACAAACTGCTAATTTTCAAGAATTTGTTGGAAGTCATTAATAAATTGTTTCCACCTCATTGCATGAGGTCTTTGATGGAGATAAATCTTAGGTGCAAATGTCCCTTGACATCTAACTAATCCTTGAGAAGCCATTCGAATCCTCCTTGACAAGTGGCAACCTCCCAACAAGGCGAATATTAAAACCGTGACCGCTACAAGAAATTAGGTAGTGTCGTTGTAAAACAGTTGGTAGTGTCACTTCTATGTCTAATATATCTCAAACCATAACACATTTTGAAAAAATGAGAGAGGTTTTTGTTATTTGGAATGTTATGAACAAAAACCTCCTCCAATTTTCAAAAATACCTTCTCAATTGTTCACAATCTAGGTTTTAAGTTAGTCACTCAAAACTGGCAGAAATGTCCAAAAATAATTTTGCATAATTCGGTTTCTACTAGAATTTCGGTAGCGCCTTTAGGTAGCACCCGCCTGTGTGTCTGCGTGCAATTGGGTAGTGCAAATCCATGAGTTCTTTTGATGCTTGGAACCTTGTGAGAGTGTTGTCAATGCTTGTTCTTGACACTTGGCACCTTAAATTTGAATGGTGGTCTCTCTCTTGGCGCTTTGTGTATAACTTGATCGATAAGCTGGCATTGGCCTGTGTCTTTGGCTAGTGTTGTGTTGAGATGTCGATTAGTGCTTGAACTTGGAGATTGGGTGTAACCCAATATAATTTCAATTTTCCCCAAAATAAATAAAATATCCCATAACAATTGTATTCATTTGCCAAAATGAATAATGAAGGATTTATGCAAAGCTTAGGCATAAACCAACCTTGTGCTAACAGGGACTGCAGATGACAGAAGAAATGCTACATGGATATTTTTCAGTTTGAGCTTTGTCACGATGTCATGGGCTAGAAGGAAACAGAAGTTTTTTGCACTGAGCACTACAGAAGCAGAGTATATTGCAGCTTGTGATGCTTGTACGGAAGTAGTGTGGCTTTGTAAGTTAGTTTTTGGACTGTCTGATCAGGTGTTGGATTCGATCGTGATATATTGTGATGATCAGAGTTGTGTGAAGCTTTCAGAGAACCCGGTGTTCCATGACGGGTCGAAGCACATTGAGATCAAGCATTATTTTCTTCGTGGTAAAGTCCAGATGGGAGAAGTGGTTCTCCAGTATATCTCCACAAATGAGCAGATCACAGATATTTTGGTAAAGCATATGTCCAAGATGAAAAGTTTGCGTACTTAAGGGATAAATTGGGGCTCGTGGAGACGACTTCCTTATTGAAAATGGAAGTGATTACTCCCAGGTTGGGAGGGAGCACTGATATGTTATTGATTTATGGACAGTCATTTTCCAGTTCAGAAAATGGTCCAAGTTGGGAAGTTCCTTTTGCAGTCCGTAAAGTGGTTTGAGATTTCTTATGAACATTCATTTTCCAATTCAGAAAATGGTCCAAATCGAATAGTAATTTTCATAATGAAAATGGTCTGATAGATTGTTGATGTTCCATAAACAGTTATTCCCCTTATGGCCAGTGTGGGGGAATGATATAGGACAGTCATTCTTCTTGGCATTCACTCTAAGTAGTGGTCAAGTAGAATGGTCTACCTCGTCGGGCAGTCATTCTTTCGAAGTTCACAGTTGTGAGCAGCTTCAAAGAAAGGTATGTTTTGGAGGTTGGTGCAGGACATTCATTTCCATAGGAAATGGTTCAAACAGTCATTCCCTAAGGAAGACTCATTCTCTCCAGGTTGCATTGTGATTAGTGCCGGAGGAATGGCCCAGTTAGGTGAATGGTCCAGGTTCAGCAATCAAGGACAAGCATTCCCTATGGAAGACTCATTCTCTCTGGGTTACACTATGATTAGTGCCGAAGGAATGGCCCAGTTAGGTGAATGGTCCAGGCTCAGAAATTAGAGACAGTTATTCTTATATGCTTTGGAAGAATAGTCTAGATAGCCCATTGTTGATGTTTTTCTTTCCGAGGGAAAATGCTCTTGCAGATCTCACAGATGTGAGTGGAAGAATGGCCCAGATGTCTCAGTTTGTATCATGATATTGTTTATGCAGGTTGATATTAGATGATATGATTGTTGTGGAGACTATATGTCTCTGAACAGTGGTAGTATGCTATTGTGGTGAATGTGATCCACTGATAGTGATCATGTGTCATTGGTTAGTAGTTGTGTGCTACTAGGAGTGGTTTTATACCACTGGGTAGTAGTTGTGTACTACTATGGATAGACACAGTTATGTTCTATTGTATGGCATTGTTCTGATTGTCATGGAGACTACCACTAGTGTTGGAGATGATTTCTAGCTAGATGGATAGTTAGTGTGTTGATGGACAAACATTCTTCAGGCGAAGAATGATCCAGGCAGGAAAGATTGTTGGTGGACAGACGTTCTCCCTGTGGAAAATGATCCAGGTAGATAGATTGTTAATGTACCATGGACAGTTATTCTTCTAGGACGTCTGTCCGGATTAGAAGAATGGTTTGTCTCCCTGAGTTCACAGTAGTGACCAGAGTGGAAACATTGGTACAGGACAGAAATTTTCCCAAAGTTCATAGTAGTGGTCGGAGGGAAAATGGTCCAAGATATTCATTCTTCTAGGACGTATGTCCAAATTAGAAGAATAGCCCTTGTAGCCCATGGTGTGACTTCCATCATCTCTTGGAACAGTTATTCTTCTAGGACATGTCTGGATTAGAAGAATGGTTATTGTATCACTCTATGGAGTGAATGACTTATTCAGCAGCATGCCCGATTACTTAGATGGAGTATGGCTTCGAGAGATGATGCAGTTGATGCTATCAGATGATATTGATAGTGATGATGTTGCTCGTGAGTTTATCTACATGATCATGAGATAGCCACACATAGCCTATGTGGCTATGATGATGCTATCGGTTGAATGGTATGTTTGTGCTCAAGACCATTGCCTCTAATACCTCCCCATCTAAGAGGGAGTGTTGATATTATGGTAGTTGCGGGAGGTATTAACCTCCACGTGTAACATTTGACAAGACTAGAATATTCTAGGAAGCAAGAGAAACCCTAAAACGTTGGATAATAACCCTAGAAGACAAGTCGACTCAAGAAAATATTTAATATTGAGTTATTAGCCTCCAAAAAGAGAATTCGGCCCAATCAAGTGAGATAGAGAAGTATAAATAGAGGGCGCTAGATCTCATTTGACACTCATTCACTCACAACTACATAATACTAGTGGTGCGCAAGTTTGTAGAGGGAGTGCAATTGCTGCAACTGGGATTTTGGATTTTGGTTGGACTTTCTCTTGGTTATGGTTTGTACTTTCTGCTTGGTCTTTGGTTATTCTTGTTTGGTGTGCTAGCCTTGGAGAAAGGTGTGCTACCTTGGTTGGCTATTGGTCTGCTTCCAGAATTATTTTGTATGTCAAGGTTAAGGTGCTTGGGGGTGGCCTTTGTGTCTATGGTTGGGTGACAATATTGTTATATTGTCTATGGAAAAACAAGCACATATCTTTATTTCTAACACTTTGATAGGTGGGTATGGAAAGATCAATGTTGAAATTCAAAGGCTTAAGTTCCTCCTACAGGGCCAAAGAAATTTACACTGCAACTTACTTAAGAAATATATCTCTCACTGCTTCTTTGTATGGCATCACACCATATAAAGCTTGGCATGGTTTCAAACCAAAAGTTAAACATCTTCGAGTCTTTGGTTCAATTTGATATGCTTTAGTTCCTAAGGAAAAGAGAACTAAGCTAGAATCTTGAAGTATGAAGTGTACTTTCATTGGATACTTTGATGAAAAGAAAGGGTATCGGTTACTTTCAAATCGTAAATCCATTGTTGGTAGAGATGTAATTTTTTACGAAACTGAGAGTAAAAGTTTTAATGAGATTAATCATGTCCTTCGTCGTTTAGAGCAAAAAAACATTAAGGGTAAAGGTAAATTGAAAAAGAAACCAAAGAAATCATTTTGGTTTGAAAAAAACTTTGTTTCTTCAGAAGGCGTTCCTTTATCAAAAAGTTCGTCTGATTCTTCTGATAATGAAACTTCAATAGATTCCTCTACAACTCAAGATATTTCAGAGGACAAGAGAGTTTGTTTATGAAAATCTTCTTTTTGATAATAATAATGATGGTTCAGATCCACAATCCACTCAATGTTAGAGGCCAAAATGGGTCCAACAACTTCTTAAAAATGTTCATCCAAATGAAATGAACAAAACAAGAACTAGGAGTTCTTTAAGATCAAAAGTTTGTAGTTGGGCTATATAAACTAACTCATTTTGATGTGAGGTACATAGGATTTTGGCCCTCACTATCTTTGTAACTTTCTTTTCCCTAATAAAATTATGTGTCTGAGGACACTTCTTCAACATATTTTGATCTTTGATTGACTACTCACCACTTCATTTAAAGAGAGTTGCAAAGACTATGCCTGGTATCGTGAAATTCCTTTGTTCCATTCAGCATACTAAGCTTGGGTCTATAACTCCCCCTTTAGACCAATTTAAATGGGTTAGTAGACAAGAGAGAAAGGACCAATTGGATCAGCTAACAAGAGATGAAGGATTATCGAACAAGTTGCAAGCCAAAGGTTGCCAACTCAAGGACAAACATGACTGAACAAAATATATTGGATTACATACCATATGTTGGTCAAATGGCACTTACTATTTATGTAAATACTACCAAATTGCACAGCTTCAGAATTAGACTTCAAAGTCAAGAAAACTGTTGAGCTTACCCATGCAAAAGCTCATAATAAAAGTGATAATGGTAATCTTGTGCCTCATGAGTAGTCACTACCATATATATCATTATTATTATTGTACAATTTTGAATGCCGTGTATAGGTTATGTAATGCCCGAGAGTTGCGTGTAATATTTTTTTGATAAAGAAACCCTTAAATTTTCAAAAACAGTTGTGTGATTACAAGTTCTAATTTGCATGGATACATATATAAAGAAGTGACATATGTGTTTGTGTGTGTTTGTCAAATTCCTCCTCGAATGAAGCTAAACTCACCAAACCATTAAGTTGGCAACATACTGGCTACCAAATGGACCTATGTCAGTTTGTTATCCCCATTTAAGGTTAAAATCCATGCACGGGGGTTGTGATAGCTTTGATTTGCTCCGGGGAAGAACTGCAGTTGCGCGGAAATTGCAGATATCTGTGAAAGTTTGGACATGGATAGGGCTAAGAGTTATTAGGAAATGAGACACACTTCCACGCTAAACCTAGCAGAAGAGAGGAAGAAAGATTTAATCAAGAAAGTAAATGACACAACAAGCACACAGTACACAAAGATTTTACCTTGGAAACCCAAACCGGGAAAACCAACATTCCTTGAGCATTTTGCTCCTTATTGTCTTATTCATTTAGAATAAAAGGTTACATGTCTAAGCTTGGTCCACACCTAAGACACAATCGACATCATACCCTCTTGCTTACACAAGAACAACCATGTAGCCAATTCGGCTTACATCTACATGACTGGCAACCTCTAAATTACAGACTCTTGGCGATTAGCCATTCATCATCTAAAGATTCAAGATTCATTGATTAGCTTTTTACAACCTTACAACACGCCTTCTTTATAGGATTTACAACAGGTAAAACCCTAAAGAAAAGGTGCCCAAAAACAATTACAGATCCATGCAGATCATTGGTTACAAATCCTGCGAATCTCGAGATTCGGTTACAGTCAACTAACAAGTCGGATTACCCGTCGACTACCAGTCAGCCTTCATTCGATCTTCAGTGGGTCGCCACGCGCCCGCCTGTCGACCTCTTATCGGCTGATCTCTTCGACTTGTTGTTGATGTCTTTATCATGTCTAACCACCTCGACCTTCGACTTTGAATTTACCCGGTCGACTAACCTCGACCTTCGACTCACTGTTGATCCACCTCGTTTTTACCCAGTCGAACCACCTTGACTTTCACTGCAAAGAATATAACCACCCAACATTCTCCCACTTGTTGTCTTCTTTGCTGAAACTGGGAGACCTTTGAACTTTCGTTCACAAACCCAAGGCAGCAATGCCCATTGCCTCTCTACACCAAGAGAACTTCACAGCACTCATAGACTTGGTCAACAAGTCTGCTATGTTTTCCAACGTGTCTATTTTCTCCAACAGCACCTTGTTGTTTTCCACCATGTCTCTCGCGAAATGATATCGTACATCAATGTGCTTAGTCTTTGAATGATAAGTTGGGTTCTTTGCCAAAAATATTGTGCTTTGACTATTGCAACTTATTTTCATAGTTCTCTGCTCAAACCCAATTCTTGAACACARCGTTTGCAACGATACTGCTTCTTTGCTTCCATGAGTGACTACCATATATCAACTTTTGTTGTTGACAAGGCTATGATCGYTTGTCGCTTACTCATCCAGCTGATTGCTCCACAAAACATTTTGAACACATATCCACTAGTCGACCTTCGTCGATCCAGATCTCCATCCCAGTGAACGTCGACAAAGCCATGTACATGTAATTCGTTGTCACCTCCAGGTTTCCTTGGTAGCATATAGCATAGTGTTTTGTGCCACACAAATACACGAATACTCTCTTCACAGTTGTCCAGAACTCCTTTACAGGTGTCGACATGTATCTTCTCAACACTCCTACTACATGGGCAATGTTTGGTCGAGTGCAGACCATCGCATACATTAGACTACCAACATCACTTACATAGGGAACGCATGCCATGTCCTCTATTTCTTCAGGTGTCTTTGCACATAATAGCCTTGCTCCCACAGGAATTGGCACATTCACCAGTTTGCAATCCTGCATGTTGAAATGTTTCAAAATTGTTACAATATATTTCGTTTGGTTCAATCAGAGCTTTCTAGTTGCTCGGTCTCTCTTAATCTCCATTCCCATAATGAAGTTAGCTACACCGAGATCCTTCATGTCGAACTTGGAGGATAGTTGCTTCTTCGCCTCCTTTATTGTGTCCATGTTGTTTCCAATCAGCAACATGTCGTCGACATAAAAAGCTACATATATGAAACGCCCACCTTCTTCTTTGGAATATATGCAGTGATCAGCTTTGCTTCTCACAAATCCCAAACTAAGGATGTATGTGTCGAACTTTTGGTACCACATCCTTGGTGATTGATTTAGACCATAAAGGGATATTTTCAGTTTACTCACCAAATCTTTCTTGCCCTTTATTACAAATCCTTCAGGTTGTTTCATGTAGATTTCTTCTTCCAGGTCCCCATGTAGGAACATTGTCTTCACATCCCTCTGTTCTATTTCCAGATCAAATGTTGCAGCCAGAGACATTAGAACTCTAATAGAAGTTAATTTTGCAACAGGGGAAAAAATCTCACCAAAGTCGATTCCTTCAACTTGAGAATATCTTTTCGCTACCAGTCGAGCTTTGAATTTCTCAACTTGACCTGTTGCATTCATCTTCTTCTTGAATACCCATTTACTACCGACGGGATTCCTTCCACTAGGTAACTTGACTAAGTCCCATGTCTCATTCTTGTGCAAGGATTCCATCTCTTCAACCATGGCGTCCTTCCAGAGGTTTCCCTCTGTTGAGTCGACTACATCCCTGACCGACTTGGCCTCATCATCGGTGGAAGTTAACACGAATGCAAAACAAAAGTCAAGAAGACTATACCTTTCGATTGTTTTTCTTACTCTTTCTGACCTTACAACCGCGGTCAGTTGTTCCACCTCTTCCTATGATTCAGTCGAATCATATGAATCATCTTCTTCGTTCCTCAGTTCAAACCGCATCATCTCAAGATTATCCTTGGTCTGAAGACCACATCTTGACTGTACATTGTTTTCCTTGATGCAGGATCCCAAAGCTTATATCCTTTCATTCCTTCTTTGTATCCAATGAAAATACATTTGATTGTCTTCTTGTCTAGCTTCCTCCTCTTTTCCTTGGGAACATGCACAAATGCATCACAGCCAAATACTTTGAGATGTGAAACCGAAGGCTTCTTACACGACCATACCTCATGTGGAGTCATGTTGACTAGCGTCGACGAAGGAGACATATTCAATAGATATTTTGTAGTGTCAACAATCTCTGCCCGGAATTCTTGTGCGAGCCTAGCACCACTGAGCATGCTCCTTGCCTTGTCCATCAACGTTCTATTCATTCTCTCGACAACTCCATTTTGTTGTGGGGTATATGGTGTGGTAGTTTGGCTTGCTATGCCACACTGCTTGCAGAACTGATCAAATTATTTTCCATAGAATTCACCACCATTGTCAATTCTCAGCACCTTAATCTTCTTATCTATCTGGTTTTCTACAAGAGATTTAAACTCTTTKAATTTCTCGAAAACCTATGATTTCTTCCTCGGGAAATATATCCATGTCTTCTTGGTAAAATCATCTATGAAGGAGATATAATGCAGGGATCCACCAAGTGAAGGCACTGTAACAGGGCCAAACACATCACTATGAACCAGTTCTAGAATCTCATTTGCCCTTGTYGCTCCAGATGGGAACCCCACCCGAYTTTGTTTCCCATATATACAATGTTCACAAAAATCGACTTCTAAATTACATTCAGGAAAGTCTTCGACCATACCTTTATTATGCATAGCTCGAARTCCTTTTTCTCCAATGTGTCCCATCCTCTCGTGCCATAGCATGGTCGAGTCGACTTTATGATGACTTGTCAAATTGGTTTGAATCGACTCAGCMTGAGTCGAGTCGAGTCGAGTCGAAGTCGAGTCGACTTCARGAACAGCAGTGTTATTGCATCCAGTTGAGTCAACACCCCTTAGCAACTTCTATAGGGTTCCAATCTGAACTCCTTTCATTAAGACCATCACACCTCTGACCATCTCGCAGGAATCCTTCTGAAATAGAGTGTGCATGCCACCATCACTCATCTTACTGACAGTTATTAGGTTTTTTTCCAAACCTGGAACGTGTAGCAGACCTAGAAAGGTTCTACTCCTCTCATCCTGCAGTATCAGTCGAATTGTTCCCCGTCCAACAATTTTGGTTGTCAAGTCGTCCCCCAATAACACTTCTCCTCCTTCATATCGTTCATATTCGTAGAACCATTCTCTATATGGTGTCATATGATAGGACGCTCCTGAGTCGATCAACCAAACATATTGATCCAACTGTGTATTGGTCAACAGCAGGTACACATCGCCTCCCTTATTTGGAGTCGTCTTTCTCTCAATCCACTGCTTCTCGTCAGATCCTGTACTGACTTCCATCACCTTCGACTTGCAGTCCTTTTTGTAATGCCCAGCTTTACCACATTTCCAGCATCTTGTCGACTGAACCGAGGATTTAGATCTGCCCTTTGACTTATACTTTCTACCGGAGAATTTGTCTGTATCTCTCTCAATCAGTCGACCTCTCACCACTAAAGCATCTTTGCTCGATCCTTCCATGTTATTTCTTCTCATTTCTTCCGACAGTAGAGATGCAACCATGTCTTATAGTGCTAAAGTGGTTGTATTACTTCCTATAGCCACAACTAAGTTATCCCAAGAGTTTGGCAAAGAACATAATAGGCTTATACATTTCTCCTCCTCGGTGATTTTAATATCCACATAAGATAATTGGCTTATAATGGTATTAAACGCATTTAAATGCTCAGACACCGAACATTCATCACTCATCCTCAAAAAGATACAATTTCTTTCTAAGAAACAACTTATTTACCAAAGATTTCCACTGGTACAAGCTTCCCAACTTCTCCCACGGTTTCTTGGTCGTATCTTCACCTGAGACATTCAACAGTACTGAATCTGCAAGACAAAGTCGAATCATACTCCTTGCTCTTCTCTTGAGTTTCTCTCATTCTTCCGTCGACATACTTGTTGGCATGGTACCTGGACAGATTGTTGTCCATTGCTCTCGATCTACAAGGAGATCTTCAATTTTAAGCTTCCAAAGCCCAAAATTCTGGCCATTGAATTTTTTGATCTCTATTCTCGAGTTGCTCTCCATTCTTTAACACAATCTTTAGCACAATCTTTAAAGATTTCTAACTTACGACTCTTACTGAACCTAGAGTTTAGCTCAGATCCAAGGTTGTTAAACCAAGCTCTGATACCACATGTTAGGAAATGCGACACACTTCCATGCTAAACCTAGCAGAAGAGAGGAAAAAAGATTTAATCAAGAAAGTAAATGATAGAGCAAGCACACAGTACACAGAGAGTTTACCCTAGAAACCCAAACCGGGAAAACCAGCATTCCTTGAGTGTTTTTCTCCTTGTTGTCCTATTCATTCAGAATAAAAGGTTACATGTCTAACCTTGGTCCACACCTAAGACATAGTTGACATCATACCCTCTTGCTTACACAAGAACAACCCTGTAGCCAATTTGGCTTACATCTACATGACTAGCAACCTCTAAATTACATACTCTTGGCAATTAGCCACTCATCATCTAAAGATTCAAGATTCATTTATTAGCTTTTTACAACCTCACGACACGCCTTCTTTATAGGCTTTACAGCAAGCAAAACTCTAAAGAAAAGGCGCCCAAAAACGGTCACATATCCATGTAGATCATTGGCTACAAATCCCGCGAATCTCGGGATTCTGTTACAGCCGACTACCAAGTTGGATTACTCGTCGACTACTAATCGGCCTTCATTCGGTCTTTAGTCGATTGCCACACGCCCGCTTGTCAACCTCTTGTTGTTTGACCTCTTCGACTTGTTGTCGATATCTTTACCATGTCGAACCACCTCGACCTTCAACTTTGACTTTACCCGGACTAACCTCGACCTTCAACTTGTTGTCAATCCACCTCAACTTCGTCTTTACCCGGTCGAACCACCTCGACTTTCAATGCAAAGAATATAACAACCCAACAACAGCATGAGTCAGCTACATAGCTCTTACATAGATCCATTGCCTCAATACCTGATACCAACATAACTGTCTAGATTCTCTCTACACTGAATTTGTTTGTTCGGGGCTGGAAATGTCCCACTCGTGGATGGAAGAAAGATAAATAAAATAGCCCAAGGGGTTAGCTCAACTGGTTGTC
>JASDQU010819693.1:44747-57176 GCA_032191745.1 Picea mariana
AGCATGAGTCAGCTACATAGCTCTTACATAGATCCATTGCCTCAATACCTGATACCAACATAACTGTCTAGATTCTCTCTACACTGAATTTGTTTGTTCGGGGCTGGAAATGTCCCACTCGTGGATGGAAGAAAGATAAATAAAATAGCCCAAGGGGTTAGCTCAACTGGTTGTCACTATCACTAGGCATCTGGCTAGTTCCATGTCAGCAGGTGCCTGGTTCAAATTCCCCTGGGTGAGGTGCACTAGTCTATACCGACGGGTTTACTAGGGATGTCATCCACGATGTGGGGAAGCATCCCTTGGGTTTCCCTTGGAAATATATATATATATATGCCAAAAAAAACATGAACCAAAAACATAGAAAATTTAGATATCCAAATATATTTCACTTCAAATCACTCTCCCAAGTGGATCTAGATACACAGAAACGCAGATCCCAGTTCCTCATAGGTGGATCCAGTAACATAGTGCAAGTTTCTTTACCAAATATCTGCAAAGGGAATTAAAAAATACTTCTTCATTTTGCAAAACTGGAATCTATTCCTCTCTTGGCAAAATAAAGGACAATTTTAAATTTCCATGTAACATAATCTCCATGTTTGTTAAGCAAAACGATGCCAAGGAAAAAATTGCAATAGTTGCTTGTTTCTTCAACTAAATAGGGCATATTTTGRAAGGCAGAAAACCATACAAACCAGGGTATTTGAAATGTTTGTTGAGGTCAAGGTTTGCATAGATAAAAGTGGGATTTTCACTTATCAACGTCCCACAAATAGAYAAAATTCCTTGATCCCTGGGATGCAAGTACTATTTTATTTCACCTCACATTTTTCTGCATCCCTCTTTGATCTTTTACATTGTGAAGTTTCCACTCTGACAACATTACAGAAAATCAATCCATGATATTACGATTAATCAACCCTCTGTTGTCAATTTCAGCTAAACAGACAGGTCCAGAATTATCAATGTAAATAACCTATCACTGTCCTTGCACTCAAATAAAACAAGGCCACAAAAACAGAGCCTTGTTCCCCAAATTCTTCTAAAAAAATCAGATCCTATGCTGCATAATCATCAAGATTAACCTTAATTGCAGCACAAGTCAAGTTGCAATACCTGCATTTTTCATCGCCAGTCTTTCAAATTGGAAATCGCCAAATCAACTAAGAACCATCTCCAATAGTCTCCTAACATTTCCAATTGTTCAAAACCACCCTCACGTTGGCATAGGTCACAACTCAGCCAGCTCCTTCCAGATAGGGTTGCATAAATGTCTCAGCCAGCTGGTACAATATAATTCTTAACACCTTTGTCAGATGCATATTCTTTTGTTGCATAAACTAAAGATCAGCATTGAAAGTTGAAACCAGTGTTTATATACACATAATATCAACAGATAAGGAAGATTTTAATTACCCTTCTTTCAGACATCATGGTTATTTTACCCAAAGTACCAAGACTTTAAAGCTTGCAAAATTGAAATTGCCTTTCTTTCAGACCTTATGATTATAAACTACACTTCCTCTTATGCAGATCATCAATCAATTATTTTTTCCAATAGCAATCGTGCTTGTTGTTTGTGGTTTAGAAAAATCAAAACACTAACYGCTGATATAACTCCAAACATTTACAGAATCTTAATCTTTGATTATAGCAACATCTAGTTACACTTATGTATACTCTTCTCTGATAGGGRAGTAGTAAACAAAAGAGATTCCTGAAGTAATGGCATCACAAATAACACCTGGATTTTATGCTTGTAGAAATGGAATTTGTCAACTGCAGAAATGACACTCAGCCCATTATCATTGTATCCATTACACTTCAATGGACAAGCCTAAAGGCTAAAATTTTAACAAGGAATGGTGACATACAGTCTAAGGATTGAGTGCCACCAAAGGGGTTCAATGTAAAGTATTCTGATTTGAAGAGAAAAGCTTCAAACCAAGGAAACACATTTATTGGTTGAAACATTTATTTTGCCCACTAGGACGGACTAATCTAGTATGGTACACTTGAATAAAAGAAGCCCTAAACAGAAGCATATGCTGATAAAGGATAATACTGTAGAGATCCTAAACTAAATGTAACTCAAACGTCTATTGCTGTCACAATAATTTAGTTCTCACAAATAGTGCCGAGCTAGTCTCAATTCAACCATATGATATATTCAACCACTATAGCTAAGTGGGTCGAGTCTTCTTACTGCAAATGCAGGTCATGAGGTCAGAGCCTCCTTCATACCAGGAAACAGTGCACATTTGAAATTGTGGATGCAGCCCATCACATATCCCTATAAAGACCTTGACTGAAGAGCCAGGCATATCATTCAGCTATTTGGTCTCTTTGCTTGTTCTCCTAAGTGATGCAGTTGAAGAGCTGCCAAAGTATGTCTTGAGATCTCGGTGGAAACCAATTCACGCATCATATTTACTAAACCATCACCAACTTGATTAGCACCAAAGTGCAAGTTCTGTTCCATACCATTATGTTGAGGCTGATGTATCTGAGAATGAAGCATTGGGATCATCATCTGAGCAATTGCCGTATGTAAAGCTACAGAAATGTTCTTCTCCGTGGAGCTTTCGGATGACGCACTACCTACTCCCAACATTCTATATAAATCAAAAGAATTTGAAATTCTATTACTGGCTGCAAAAGAATCTTCAGCAAATTCAATATATTCAGGACCTAACAAAGAGCCTTTTGTAGGATTTTCATTCTCGCATCCTTGAGTTTGTGCTCCGCAGCAACCACGACCACATCTGCTAGGTACTCCTGGGAAACCATCATTGCAGAATGAGCTACAAAATGCTGGTGGACTGCAAGATGCAAAACAAGAATTATCAAGCTTTTCATGTGTCAAGGGAGGCATTGATGGGATGTCTCCAGGGGTTGTTCCAGACATGAATAATTTAGGTTCCATGGATCTTGCTGCAATCTTGATGTTAGTTGCAAGAGGACTGTAGCGGCTAAATGCACTCAAACGAGGAGTTGGACGAATAATGTTATCAGATATTTTTGCTTCGGGTCTTTGCTCAGCAGCTTGTGTCTGGACATCCTCCTCTTGAACTTCACTTTCCCTACTCTTGTCATCTAATTGATCGGGTATGTTGTCTTCAGCCATCTGCTGGTTAAATAAGGGATGACTTCCAACTTCACCTCTATCCTCCCCTGTCTTCAGAGAATCAATGGCCCTATCTGAGCTCGTATCGTCTGAAATTAGCCCACTCCTTTCCATATTACTGAATTCTGCTTTCGCCTTTTCAGACCCATTGGAGGGTGATTCCTTCTTCCATTTATCAATTCCAAGGTATTTGCGTCTTAGAGTTGAATTCCAGTGATTCTTTATTGCATTATCAGTTCTCCCTTGGAGCATCCTTGCAATGGATGCCCATTTATTTCCATGGATTGCATGAGCAGCAACAATTGCCCTATCTTCTTCATCTGCATTTGCAAACTTAAACTATAAGTAACAAGAATCAAAGAAGGTAACACATATTTTGGAATTACGATCTTGAAGAAATTCTAATCCTGCTAGAAATTCATGTTTAATTGTCAAAGCAACAACAAACTTCAATCTTTAAACAAGAGGAAACTGATCTAGGAATGACTGCAAAGTATCTTATTGCTGGCAAAAGTAAAAAGAAAGAATCAAGACCTATCTTGGCAGCATGTATATATTAGTGCAAAATGTAAAAATGAACAAAACACAAAACAAAGCTGTAAAGCACACAATCAGTATTCATTACTAACAAATTAGGTAAAATGTGTGATGATATTTCATATCCATCTGCAACAAGTTTTCCATTAAAGATTCACACATCCAGCTGATTATAAGCTTCATCCAGAATTTGCCAATAGGGTTCCACCAGAGTTCGAACTTATGCTTCCTAATCTCTTCAGATGTGGTAAAAGCCTACTGACCTCCGTTTTTGTAGAATCAATAGGACAGAAAAACTATTTTCCCTATAACCTCCACCAGTTATCCAATAATGTTGGCTTGTTAGCAAAAAGCTCAGAAAATTTTCATGAATCCAACATTTAAGGGCCAATAGACACTGACAAATTGTTAGATATAAAGATCAATCTGCTTGGAATAATTGACCGCAGTGACGAAACAGGGAACTGTTTCCAATATACCCTACCAGGTTTTCTGATCAAGTTACACTGAAAGTCTACATTCCTTGTCACAATCAAAAGGCAAAAGTGTGGAGAAAACTTCATACTCTGCTACAGGCACTTCATGAAAATAGGCCATGTCTAGGGATCAATATACTGGAATGCAACTTATGAGTCCCAAATCAGTCTCTTATAACTGTTGAAACATGATTGAGACTTTTTGTGTGTATAGAAGTCATAGTTTTTCTTAAAGTAATTTGACTTGAAACAGTCTCAAGGCCCACAGAAACTATATAAATCTGTTTAAAGCTGCATTTCTTACTTTTTCTTTTCAATTTTCAATAACTATAGGAGGCCGGCCATAAGACATGCTTAGCTTACAACAATCTGGGCAAACCAAAGAGACCTGTCACCAACCTTGTGCAATTCTTTGGCTTCAATTCTGATACATGCAGAATGAGCTTTGATTCTACTAATTACATGGAAATAGGCCATGTCTAGGGGTCAATATACTGGAATGCAACTTATGAGTCCCAAATCAGTCTCTTATAACTGTTGAAACATGATTGAGACTTTTTGTGTGTATAGAAGTCATAGTTTTTCTTAAAGTAATTTTACTTGAAACAGTCTCAAGGCCCACAGAAACTATATAAATCTGTTTAAAGCTGCATTTCTTACTTTTTCTTTTCAATTTTCAATAACTGATATGAGGCTGGCCATAAGACATGCTTAGCTTACAACAATCTGGGCACACCAAACTAAATTATTTCATGATGTTCTTCTGCATAAGACAGATCATCCTCTAGCCCCAAGGGTTAGCTCAAGTGGTCATGAGCCAGACATGAGGTCTCTCCCCCAGGTTGGGAGGTCACAGGTTTGATTCTCTTGATCCCCTCAGGGCTAGGTGCTTGGAACTTAGGCACCGACGGTTTACCCTGTTTACCATCCATGGATCACAGGAAAGTACTGAGGGTTTTCCATGGGGTTTTCCTTGGAAAAAAAAAGACACACCATCCTCTAACTTCTAAGCAAATGTAATAACACCAGAAAATCAGCAAGGGCTAAAAGGTAACATTCTTGACAGAAGATCAGCAAGGGGTACTGACAGAAGATAAAACCTACATAAGAGATATTTTTCAGGATCATTTTCAGAAAATTTTCTATTCTACAGGATGCCACAATAGCGGGAAAGAGATGAAAGAGGCAGTGAACTGTGAGACAAACAATTCCAGAGAAATTTGCAGCTTTTGACCAAATCTGCTTTTTAAAGATATAGATCAGGACGAACTTCTCAAGGCTATTCATGACATGTCCAATGGGAAATCACCTGGTATGGATAGTAATGGGTTTACATTGATAGTTTTTTTAATCAGGTGTAATTTTGCATTCTTATAATTAACTTGAATTTAAATAGCTGAACTAAAATCAGTCATTCAAATATTTTTCATCACAAACAAAAGAACCATGAATTCTGCCTTGCAGAATTTAGAATTGGAACTCTACAAAAGAAAGTACAGTCTCTCTAACACTATTCATATCAGACTCCAGAGATCGAGTGTCAAGAAACTCAACTTACAGAAATAATGTATTATATTTCAGAATGCTGTATTTACATTATATGCCCTTCACAACACTACAACCCCCAACTCCTCTTGTATTTCTCGTCTACTGTTTTCCTTCCTTGCACGAACATTTACATTCATTATTTATGCTTTCCTTCAATCCTAATTGGTTATTTCCACTATTCCCTGTACAGCCACATGTCCCCGGATCTTCTTCTTTTATTTTATTATAAATTCTTCAAATACACCCACAATAACATCCATCCTTTCATGAATTCCTTCTTCCTCAAATTGGCCTGAACTCATTCCTACCTTTCCATTTGTTCTCTTACATGGATTTTCCTTAAATTCTTCTCTCATTGACCAGTTTTACAGAAAGCTTTGGCCAACAATTGAGAGTAATCATTTGATGATGTGCCAAGAAACCCCAAGGACATATAGCATGCAGAACATGTGAATGTAGGATCGATTAAACTTCTCCCAAAGGGATTTAAAGAGGAGATGGTGAGAGGATGGAGACCAATCACTCTTTTTAACATCTCCTAGGAAGTTTTAGCCAAGTTATTAGCAAACAGAATCAAGCCTGTCACGACTAGGATTGTATAACTAAAAACGTATAAGATCATGTAGGAGGAGGAATAAAAGGTGTGAGCAAGTAAATGTTAGGCTCTCCTTCATCTATTTCTTTTCTCTTGAATATTTTGGGTCTTATGTTGAGTTGCTAGTGTTGTGATTGCTCGAAATCATCTCTTTGAGAACAAACCTTTGCACAAGACAAGGTACTAAATGTGCGGATTGTATCCCTCCTTGACCCTTGACGTAATCTTCATATTGGGGAAGATTTCTGCTGCAATAAAAGATTGGATGTGGCACATGTTAACAGCTGTTTTAATCCTATGAGATGGTTTTTGAAGACGTGATTTGTTGCTTGGGTTGTCCATTCATTTGAAGGCTGTCTTTCTTGGTCCTTTTCCTTGTCATCTCATGTTATGGTTCTTCCTTTATTATTTGGGTTGCTCGTCATTTTAGCTTTAACACATTGGTTGTGATTGTGCATCTATTGCTTGGGCTCTCACTCACCCTCATATAACGTAAAATCCATTTGGACTAGTCATGGCACATTAGTGTATGACTTGACTACATCTTCTTCACAAGTCTTCAAGCTCTCTTTGTTTGTATTCTTTGACTCCATGACCCTCAGATTGGCACTGGTCTTAGCAGCCCACCATCCACTTGAGTCTAAAGCATATCTTACATCTTTGTTTTGCTAAGTCTAATTCTCCATCTGCACTTGAGCTTTCATTGCATAGACTTAGTAATCCTATCTTAGGGAAACCCCCTTGTGCCGAAGGATAGCTAGCCTAAAGTGAGAGAGGGAGCTATTGTGGTAAGAGTGGGTAGCCCCTAAATTCCCCTGGGGTTGCACTTGTGTTTTAGGGCTTTACTACTAGAAGTGCAGGTTCGAGAGGTAACATTTTGGCATTGTTGCCCGGGGATAAAGTCCATTTCTCAGAGATACAGTAGTCTTGCTACATCGATTGATGAGAGTTTGTATTTGTGAACCTCATCTTCCCATCTGGCAACTCCATTCTTGAAGAAATTGTTGCTTGCAGAGGTAAGAACATCCAGCATATTTGAAGAGCTCAACTTGGTGACTCCACAATTTTGGTAGAAGGTATGATAGTTATGCATTTTTCAAATTTACATTAACACCTCCATTGAAGAAATATGGCATCATCCCTAGATGAATGTTGTATCCTCCATTGGATTTCTTGGGTACCTCGGGATATCCGAATGAGTTTGATTATGTGGATTTGAATGAACTTGACATGAGTTTTCATGTGCATATTGATTCAGCTACATCACATGTCACATCTTTCATGAAACTTATGTCGGATCTTGGTGTTGTCCATGAGGATACCATGATGAAGTTTGTCGTAGCCTCCTTGGTTGATGAGGCAATGGATTAGTTTGACAACCTTGGTAGAAAATAAATCTTGTCTCTTTCAGGTTTGATAAAGGCATTTCACAAGCATTGGGACGTTGATTATGTAGAAGAGGAGCACATTGAAGATCCACATGGCCTTCATGCCATATGTGATCAAGCGTCCTTGGAGGACCAAATTTATTCTTCATCCCATGAACCTATTATACTTGAGATTTCAGATCTGGAAGGACACAGAGATGATGAGATTATTGAATATTATTTTGCAACGTCCCATGGAGAAGAAGAAAAGTCAAGTGAGGGCAATCAAGCATCCGCTATTGAAGACAAGGGTTTAGTAAGCCATGTTCCTCTTCAAATTTCTGTTTTTGATTTTGATAACTTGGAGAACTCTGATTTTGTAGAAAAGACCTTAGAAGATGAAGGAGCTCCACATGTACTCATCTCCTCATGTAAAAAAGAAGAGGGTAGCCAAGAACATTGAGTCATGGACACTCATTTTCAGATTGGTAATCATAGTTGGAATGTAGATTGCTGGAATTTTTATGGAGATCCTATCTATGACACTGATGATGAGTTTTCGAGCACTAAAAGTGCAGATGTTTTGTCTCTTGGACAACCAATCATATTGAAGGTGTGTGCAAAAACTTTGACAAGCAATATACAGCCATTTTCTCTCATGAATAGTGTGGATTTGTTTCAGCATATGGGTAAAGTTTATGATAGCCAAAGTGCCGAATTTTTTCAGCCACATCTTCTCATAGATGGAGCAGATTTTTTGCACCATATGGGGCATGTTTTTTATTAAAAAAATGCAGAATTTTCCCAACCATTAATATCTTCAGCTCTTGATCAATTTATGCATGAAAATTCAGCTACAAATATATCTTTCGGACTGGAATTTGTATGGGTCAGCAATGTTTTCAAATTGTGGTTGATTGCAGAAATTTCTAGCCATTCAAAAGAGAGCAGCAAGCCCTAAATTATGAGCTGAAAAAAAATTCCAGATTTGAAATTTTTCCTTATGCTTCATTTCCATTTTTGTTAGATGGCAGCAAAAAAATATTCTTGCAGATTTTTGTAGCCACCTAAACCCTTGTTACTTGGGGTAATTTTGATGATGTCTCATGGTTTGATGTTGAGCTGCCCTATGTTTATTTGAGAGATGATGATTATATCAGCCCTATCCACCAATGGATAGAAAGAGCTTGCAGTAGTGCATGCCACACTTGGCATGATCTTGGTTTTCTTTCCCATTTTCAGGAATAAACTTCATATTTCGGCCTTGCAAAGATGGAGCTTCCAACATATACAGTTCAATTGTTATGTGTGCTTATTTTGGCTCATAACCAAGCACAAGGGAAGATCTCATGGTGTTTGCATGATGATCCAATGGTTACACTGGCTATATGATTTCACCTAGCATGTGTTTTTTCCTATACTAGAGTAGGGTAGGACGAATAAGCTCTTGTGAGCATTAGAATATGACAAATAACCTCTAGTGAGCAGTAGAGTAAAAGTAGATATCCATTTTCATGTTCCCTTTGGCATTTAGCTCATGCCTTCTTTGAAGAGCTATTTTTTATGTAATGAACTCTATGGACATATCATAGTGATTTTACAGTATGTGGGGTTACGAAATGAGAATATTGCACTTATCCCACCACATCTTATATCCCATTAGACCTCATATGGTATGTGGCCTTATATCATGTTTGAAGACCCTGCTTCGGTAAGTTGCATTGGAGTATGATTGATTTAAAAGGCATTTTGTTCCTATATGGATGCCTATACATTAAGAATGATCATGTACTTGTGATTTTCCTCACACATTTCAAAGTCATACAATATGTTTTGGTTGAGCACCTTGGATGGAGGAGGGTTATTGGATGTTGTTATGGATCCTTCATCATATTTTCATGCATGATTATTGGAGCGTTACTCACATGCACATTTTCCTAGATTGATATAAGCCTCTCAATAGCTATATGTGGATGACATGTCATGATTTGAGCCTACTTTTAATGGAGGGCCCCATTGTTTATCATTTTGACATATAATTGGAGGAATGGAAATCTTATATGCACACTTCTCTATGCCACTCCGTATTGATGCCCATGGTTTTAGAAAGTTCTTGATGGTATTTGCACATTGATTCACATGGTATATGGAGGTGTTATGATTATTTTGGGAGGTCGTGCCTTCATTCATGCACCCTTTACTAGGTCATACCCTCCATTGATCATTTGACTTGAGGTGTGGCACTCATTTTCACATGAACCTAGAACACTCACCTTATTTTATGGGGTTATTTGATGACTTTGAGTTGCATCCACATGGATCCATGCCCTTAGCACACTCGATGAGGAGTTGGAGCACCCCATGATTTGAGCCTACTTTTGATGGAGCTCCCCATTGTTTATCATTTTGACATATAATTGGAGGCATGGAAATCTTATATGCACACTTCTCTAGGCCACTTTGTATTGATGCCCATGGTTTTGGAAAGTTCTTGATGGTATTTGCACATTGATTCACATGGTATATGGAGGTGTTATGTTTATTTTGGGAGGTCGTGCCTTCATTCATGCACCCTTTACTAGGTCATACCCTCCATTGATCATTTGACTTGAGGTGTGGCACTCATTCTCACATGACACTAGAACACCCACCTTATTTTATGGGGTTATTTGATCACTTTGAGTTRCATCCACATGGATCCATGCCCTTAGCACACTTGATGAGGAGTTGGGTTTGGTCATTGAGGCTTCATGCACATTCTTTGAGGGCACCCTTGTTTWAAGGGGTTGTTAAGCATTGCACATATATCTATGTAGATCCACTTTATATGGGATTGGTTAGAATGATTTGAGTGTCCCACATCTTATTGGCACACTGTTATGAACAAAAATATATTTAATAGATATAAATAAATAATGATTAATAATAATAACTAATACTCAATAACTAAATATGTTATGAAGAGACATTTCCTGATGAAAGGTCATGTCTCTTCATGAAAGAGCACCCCCCTGTGAGGTATATAAACAAACCCTCCTTCTCATTGTAATCATCTCATTCATTCCTATACATTTTACTCAATATATTGTTATTTGATCCTAATGGATTACTTTATATTCCATATATTTTGGATAATTTATGTGTCGGCAAACTTGGTTCGTCTCATTTGGTATCAGAGCAAGTCTGATCCTAGCCTTTGGCCACGCTCTTATCAAAGCAAGTCTCATTCCGGCTTTTGGCCAACCATACTTCAATTAGAGTTTCTCTGAATTTTTCGGGTCATTGACCACACGGGCTTTTGGCCATTTAAAAATTTATTGAAGAAGACATTTGATCCAAAATGGATCGAGGAAGGCCTAAAAATCAAAGTTCTCGGAATCGAACGAAACCAGCGCCATTGCGTCGGAATCGTCGCACTGATTCCAGCCATATTTTTTTTTCGAAAAATGGACACCGTATGCAGAAGTTATCACATTCTGATCGATTTCCCAAACAAGCAAAAAAGTCAAAGTCAACAGTCAACAGGCCATACTGTTGACGTCAACAAGACGTGGCAGTGACGTCAGCATGATGTCATGATGACGCCAGCAAGGACATGTGGCAACACTAGGAGGTGACACGTGTCAGGTGGATTTGGCATTTTCAGGATGAGTTGGCACAATACAGATTTGACACATGGACTGTACGAACGCTGACGTGGAAGTCCGTATGTTGACGTGGCCCAATGACACTCCGACACATGGCAGTATGGATGACAGGTGGCAGTGACGTTGCACTGACCGAGCGCCTAACTATATAGTATGACAAAGTGACGTGGAGTCAGGTGGCAGGCTCCGGCCTTGAAACGTGTCGTACGGTGCTGACTGGGTAGATGTGTTGGCAGGTTGACGTGGCAGTCCACTGGGCAGCTCACTGTGTGTATAGTGGCCAATCCAAAGGCGACACGTGCCCCAATCATAGGGTGCCACGTGGCACCCCGGATTTGGCCAATAACGGTTGGGTCAAAAATTTGTTATAGCCTCTATGAGACTCGAACCGCCGACCTCTCCTCCGCCAACAACTTCACCAAAGAGCACTAACCACCAGGGCACATGTGGGACTTGTTAATCCATATGGCACAATAAATATTTAAAGTTGCTATTGCGTGGATTTTGGGGTATAAGCCCGGTCGACGGGGGCTAGCTCACCAACCAGGGCGGTATGTTAGCATCCATGTAACCGAGAGCTAGACAAGAGCGCTAAGACCGGGGCGAAAGACAAGGGCACAGCCCTAGCACTATGGCCACATAGGTACACACATGACCTGGAGCGCGAAGGTTTAGGGGCACAAGGGATTAGAGCTCAGACACATGGCGCCTCCATGCGACCAGTAGCCCAAGACAGAGGGGCTAGCGCGCGCATTTTGCCAAATTGTGGGTTTTGTAACTATATTATAAGATTTTTAATGATTTTCAGCCTGATTTTCAATGGATTTTGGCCATTTTTGGGGGATTTGGAGCCCAAAAAGAGGCCAAATCTTGGGGAAAAGTTGGGATTTGATTCTCAACTCAGAATCTATAAAAACCAGAGGTTCTTGGTAGCCAAAGGAGGTTAAGAAACAACAGAATGTTGAAGATTTTGGAAGCTTATGCCATTTTTATGCAGGGAAGCCACTGAGGAAGCGAATTTTGGAGGCCATTTCCGACAGTTATGCTCAACCTTTTTCAGTGCCGTCAGTTGTGTTGGATTCTTGAGGTCGAGTAGAACACAGCCAGACCAGTTTGTAATCCATTTGAT
>JASDQU010819695.1:0-23963 GCA_032191745.1 Picea mariana
TGCGTTCTCTCATGTGTGCAGGTTGGCAAGGATTTGCGCGAGGAGCAAGCAGCCAGAGTTGCAGGTAGCAGGTGGACCGTGTAGCAGTGAAGGCCAAAGAGTGCTTGCGTCGAGAGGGGAGGAGCCCTTCCGATCGCGAGCAGGGAGGAAGAACGTAAGTGACTGACCCAGCCATGTTGCTGTTATGTGGGAAGCGTAGGGTGGCGTAAATGCCCCTGCCCTTGCCCATCAAATCCATTTAAACTCGATTAAGTTCAGGGACGGTAGAGCCCTGCGGCACGGGGCGATCACGTGCCCGCGCATGGGTCTGCAACGCATCCCGTCCTGTTCTCTGCCACCTGGAGTCCACTAACACCCCATCCGGGGCTGATTATGTCGTCTTAATCTTCAAAGTTCTTCCGTATTTTCTAACCTATTGTCTTTTTCTAATTCTATATTCTCCTTTCTTTTGTCCTTTAAGATTTTAATTTGTTCAGGTAACTTCTGGTTAAGGTTCCTTAGGCAGTTGATTTCTACCTCTTTTTTAGTTAGTTTCTCCTTGAGACCTTGATTTTCTTGTTTAGAATTTGTATTCCCTTGCTTGTTGTCTTTTAACTTTATGATTTTAACTAGTAAATTTTGATTATGATTTTTTAATCGTAATATTTCTTCATCTCGTTCTAGTAAGTCTTGGTCCATTTTTTGTCTTTTAATCTTTAGTTCTTCATTTTGTGCGATGAGTTCTCGAATACGCTCTTTGAAGTAACGATTATCTTTCTTTGTTAACCCATTAAAATATTTCTCCTTCTCAATTTCAAACTGTAATTTTTTATTGCTTGCTTTATAATGTCCTAGTTCTCCTTTCAATATTCGTGATTGCATTTCTTAATTATCTTGATATTCTTCCATAATAAATGATTTCCCACAAATAGGACAGAAGCGATTTTGATTTTTAAAAATTTTCATATATTCAAACTTCATTTCACAAAAAAAACCATTTAGTCCAAAATTTCGATTTATATATGGAATTGTCCAATTTTTTTATTTTTTTTATAAGCTTGAATTGGTTTTAAGATTTTTAAATTTTAATCAATTTGTACCTTCAAGTTACTTTGTACTTCATAACTTTTGTTCATCCTTCTTTTCTTTTTATCTTCACTTTCCTCTCTTCAATAATATTAAATATATATATTTCCTTTACACATTTTTTTATACTTTATAAAAGTACTTTTATATTAAGTGATTTAATAGTGTCTTAATTAAATACCCCTTTAAAAAGATCACCTCAGTATATACGTTTACTTCTCCTTTATCCACAAATAATATATAAAGCTATGTACGTTTTATAACTTTGAATATGGCCTGAGATTATTTTTATAATATCCCTTCGATAATTAATTATTTTAATAATTGATCCTTCGTGTTGCTTTTACTTCTTGTAATTTCTTTTAATGGTTTCTCTCTTATACTTTTTGCTATACCTTGTTTTTTTAATAATCTTTTTGTAATATATTATATATATTACTTATCTAAAAATAATAGTTTTTTTAAAAGGCACATTTAAATACTCTTTTTATTTTTTCACTTTTATTTTTAAAACTTCAAATACTCTTACGTAACTTCGATTACTCAATGATATTTTAAAAATTTCAAATACTCTCACCTAACTTCAATTACTCAACCTTTTTACACTTTGTGGTAACTTTCATGAAAAATCATTTTTCTTTTTTAACAACCCCACTAAAATATACTTTCTCTTAATAATAATATATTTTCTTTTAAAATAAGATATTAATATTATCTCTTTTAGTAGGCCCTTTTGATAAAATTAGTATCTTTTTTTTTAATGAAGGATCACAACCTTTGACGCGAGGTTTCGCTTGCGATTCTCTTTTTTACTTCTTTAACTTATATACTTCACTTTTACTCCTTGTAAAGTTATGGAGATGCACCTTTTACTCCTCCTAACTTCTTGTTAATTGTTGGTCAACTAACTATTAAGCTCCTATGTAGGATTTCACCTTTGTATTTAATAGTTTGACTTTATAATTTTCTTATGTAACTTTTATATTGAAACACTTTGATTTTATTTATTTTTTCCTTTTATTCATAAACCAGTTACTTATGTATTTTGAATTTGCAGTGTAATATCTTCAACGGAATTTTGAGTTTTTATATGGTGAAAGGCTTGAGTTGGTCAAAGACCTTGACTTCAAAGAAACTCTGAAAAAAATTGTTGGCTAGCAACCGCTAATCAACGGAATTCCCAAGAAGGGGCTCTGATACCAAATCAGATGAACAAAGTTCATCATGCACAAATAATTCAAAATATCTGGAATATAATAATCAAATATATGTGTGTGTGTGAATAATACGATGATTACAAATGAGAATGAGGGCTTTCTTATATACCCACGCAGGGGTGCCCTTAACCAATAGTTATGTCCTTTGAGACATGTCTTTTAATTATTAATAATTATTAATTATTAATTATCATTTAATTAATATGTTATTAATATCTATTTTATATGTATATTTATGTTCACAACACAACCCTCCAACAATTTTCCATTGCTCTCCTTTGTTAGGTCAAGCCCTCTCCTCATCATAACCTACCCATAACAAGAATAAGACATAAAACTAATGCCTTTTAGCCTCCTCCATGGCTGGACTGAGGTCACCAAGTGGCTGGATTGAAATCACCAAGACTCTCCTCTCCATGATCAATGTCACAATAACATTATGTTTCACCTCTCACCTTGATCTCCTTTTATACAACTCAAAAGGGGTGTGTGAGAAGCCCTTAAACAACTCAACATTAAATTAGAATAATTAATTTCTCCATGTGGGTGTGAAGCCCCAACACAAGCCGATAACACCCATCATCAAACCCAAGAAGCCTCAACTCCATTCCATGGCGGTTTTCATCCAAATGAAAGTGTAATCTGGTGCCAACGAAGATTCTCACATGATTGACACCAAGGCCATGTGAGAATACCTCCCCGAAGCTACAAAACATCATCACTTCTGAGACATTGTTTTTATTTTTTCACGCTATTTAAAAATAGAGGAGTACCACCTCTTAAAAAACACAGGGGGATTTTATCCTCGTGAGGTTGACTCAAAGACTGTAAAACAGTCTTTAAGATCAACAAGCCTCCAACAAAAGGTAATCCTTCAAGATTTTGTTCAAATTTACCCCCAAGATCGTCAAACCAGGGAAGGAGTGGAAACCCTCCAATGATCCGCAATATAATTGAACTTTTATCTCAAGCAGAGTGAGTCACCTCTGTGGAAACACTGGAAAACCCTTTCTCGATTGTTGTTATAACAATCACAATAACATTGGAGCAACCTTTAGTCCAAGTTGCGATGTTTTCCCCACTAGAAGATGAAGACAAGGTCTCAAGCATATTAGAAGAGAATGAAAATATTTATGAGAAACACCTTCCTTGCTCTAGCACCAACATAAGAATAGAGCACAAATGATAACTAAGGAAGAGGAGAAAGAAGAAGAGGACTCAAATAGGAATATCCACAAGAAACCAGGTAGGAAGATGGGGAAGGAGAAAATGGAGGAAGCAATGAATAGGGACAATGTGATGGGGACACAAACATTCGTAGACAAATCTCTATCAATGAAAACAAGATCTGCTAAGACCCTTGGAGCTAGCGTGCCATCAAAAGGTGGTAGCCAAAAACCCTCTTCTAGATAATGAACATCTTCTCTTGGAATTATAGGGGATTAGGTAGTATAAATAAAGAAGTAGTCACGAGGGATCTAATAAGAACAAACAACCTACCATTCTTTTACTCCAGGAGACCAAGATAAAGGATTTGGAGGCCTTAATATTTTCAAGCAAGAAAAATGTTCTAAGGAAGGTGTGGTGATGAGTTCGAGAGGGGTCTCTAGGGTGTTATCCACTCTCTAGAACATCTTTCTCTTGCATCTAAAATTCACCCATCATACTCAACACCAGATACCATCTAGGTTCACACATCAATAGTCTGACAAGCAATTCAACATTTTTAACTTATATATGCCTATAACATACATGGAAAAGGATAATTCTTGGAGATCACTTTTTTTGTTGAAAGATACAGAGTGTGCATGAAATATCATCATATATAGGGACTCCAATGTGACCCTTAATAGCAAGGAAAAAAGAGGGGGCAGTATCATTCAAGATTTGTTCAGGGAAAGGATGGAGGATCTAATCACAAAGTGGGACATGACTGATATCAAACCATCTAAAGGAAAGTTAACTTGGAAAAATTGGAGTCTTGGGCCCGACCATATAACAACTAGATTGGAAATATTTATAGTGCAAAGTAATCTCATACTCCATGAATATTTTATTAAAACTCAGATCATCCCATTAACAATATCTGACCAAAAACCAATTTCACTCCAAATCCAAGAATCTCCTAACTATGGTCCTCTTCCATTTCATTATAATTTTCTCTGGTTACAACAGTCGGAGGTTGTGAACACAATTTTTGAAGCCCGAAGAGTATGGATCACAGGCTCCCTAGTCTATATCTGGGAAAAAAATTAAAATCAATTAAATTGGGCTTTAAATGCTTTGTTAAGGTGTCCCAATGTTCTACAACATATGATAAGGAATCAATTAGAGTACATCTAGGGGACATCTAAAGAAAAATGGAAAATGAAGAAATCACTTTTGATCTATGGGCTTTAGAGGCAAAGATCTAGCAAAAAATTCAAAAGGGAGTAAGAACTGAAGAGGAGCTATGGAGGTTAAAGTCCACGAGTATGTAGCTTAAATTAGGGATATGAATAGGACCTTCTTCCGTAAGCAAGCTAGAGCTAGAGTTATAATAAATAATTTCAAGGAGTTCTCAGTAGAAGATGGAACCAAGATCTAATACTTCCAAGAACTAAAAAATTCAACAATAACCTATTTTGACAACCTATTCATTGAGCATGACAAAGTAGACCCCATTGTCTTAGTAGCCATGTTGGAAAATATTCTAATGGTTATCTTAGTGGTGAATAATGCAGACTTGGTGAAATGGATTGAAGAAGGGGAAATTCTTAATGCCATCTAGAATCTGGAGCTTGACAAGGCCCCAAGACCTGACATATTCTCAATCTCTTTCTTCAAAACTTTCTGGAGTTTCGTAAAAATTGATCTCAAAATAATGTTATAGTTTGTTCAAATGCATTTTAAAATGGGAGGTAATGTACTAATCTTCCTTCCTTGATATAATCCTGAAAGAAGCAAACTTGACTTCCTTTTACAGGTTTATACCTATTTCTCTAAGCAAATATTCATATAAAATAATGACCAAGATCATAACTAGCAGATTGTGGAAAATTCTATCCAAGAAAATCTTAGATAACCAGGGAGAATTTATGGAAAATCGACAAATAGTGTATAATGTAGTGCTAGTACATGAAACCATCCATTCCAATAAGGAGAACAAAGAGAAGCGAACAATAATAAATATCGATATGGCCAATGCATTTGATCGGGTGAGAAATTCTTTTTTATTTGAGGTAATTACTAAATTTGGGTTTTGCTCTGCCTTCATTCACCTGGTCTCATTTTGCGTTAGTGCTTCGTGGATAGCTCCTCTAGTCAAATGTAGGCCAACATCCTTTTTTCAAGGAATCCATGGATTGAGGTAGGATTTTCTTTCCTTTTCCTTTTTCTTTGAATCCTTTCCTGCTATTGGTATTCTATTACAAAATTCCTTTCAACCCTATTATCAACTATAAGTTCCTTATTCTTTTGTTTCAATTCCAACATCTCGTTTTTCTTTTGTTCTACCTTGACCAAGAGTGTGGTGTAATCCTTTGAAGTTAGTAAATGTGAAATCCTTCTTATTTGAAGAAAAATTTTCTTCTCTCGATTGGGTTCTCTAGATACCACTCAGATCCAAAAGTCTACATCTTGAGACAGGAGGATGCTCTTCTATTCTTGGCTCTCTATGTTGATGACTTGATTTTCACCGGGATCACCCCATGCATCATTGCAAGTGCCAAAATTTCTTTGCATGATAGGTTTGACAACACTAACTTGGGTCTCTTGCACTATTTTCTCAGGGTTGAGATCACTTAGTCATCTTCTTGGATCTCTCATGCGCAACCCAAGTATGTTCTTGATATTCTGGATCATTATCACATGGTTGATTGTAATCCTATCAACTCTTTTTTTGTTTGGAGTCAAGATTGAGGCAAAGTGTTCCACACCATTAGTTGAGGCCACTTTATATCATCAACTTGTTGGAAGCCTCATCTACTCGAATCATACTCACCCCAACATTTCGTTTGTAGTTGGCATTGTTTCCGCTTCATGACAGAGCCATGTGATCTGCACTGGAAGGCCACTGAATGAATTTTGCACTACATACAAGGAACTCATAGGTACAAGATTCACTATGCAAAGGGCACAATCTTATATTTGATTGGATACATGGATTCTGACTGGTTTGGTGATTTTGATGATCGCAAGTCTACATCTAGTTAGAGTTTTCACCTTGGTTCTGGTCCCATTTGGTGGTAGAGAAAGAAGTAGCATGCCATTACTCTTTCTTTGACTGAGGCTGAGTATCGAGGGGATGTTAATGCCACCATTGAGGCTATTTGGATTCAGAATATCCTCACTAAAATGGTCATCACTTTTCATAATCCATCAATCATCTATTGTGACAACCAAAGCGCCATCCAAATCTCAAAGAACCCGATTCATCATTAGTGGACCAAACACATTGAGATCCAGATGCATTTTCTCAGGGAGCTTATTCAAGAGCAAGTCATTGATTTGCAATATTGTCCTATAGCAGAGAAGGTTGCATACATCTTCACCAAACCCTTCACTGAGAGCAAGTATGCCCATATTCAATCTCTCTTGGGGGTGTGGGACATTTCTTCTGGGGGGTCACTTAACCCTTCTTGTTTTATCCTCTCATGGAGGGAGTTTTTTCCCAATGGGTTTTCTCATTCCTTTTCTATTCGAGGGGATATTTTGTACATGGGTACCTCATTAGGCCTTGTAACCGGGACCCATCTTTGCATCTTTGTTTACATTTCCCCCTAAGTTTCACTTAAAGCGGGGTGTTAGTGTGAATAGGGTTCTTTATCTATCTAGTTATTTCTTAGCTAGTTCTCTACTTTAGCTCTCTTCTAACTAGGTTAAGTTTACTTAGGGACTTTTTCACTTTATCTCATATTCTTTGTGTTTTTAGTCTCTAGGGTGGTAAATCCTATATATAGTCACCCATTGCTCTCATATGAGTATCTCATTTTTTTTATTGCATGTTTTTCATTCTCTTGAGTATAATACAGTTTATTCTCACTCGTTTCTAATTTCTAACTTTCCTTTCCTTCATTCATTTGCATTCTTGGGTGGATTTTCAGATAAATCTTACATCCTCATTCCAGCAATGCAGCGAGAGATGTGGCAAATGAACCCACACTGGAACCATAAAAGGAATATTATTTTCAGGTTGAAATATGGAGTTCATCTATTGAGATAAATTCTTGTAGTGTCGTAAAAATATGGTCCATTTCTAGAGATTAAATCCCTGTCTTCCATGGCCTCGAAAAGAAAGGCATAAAACCCTCAGCCATACAAATAATGAGTTAACATTCCCTTGATTTGAACTTGCTAGTTCTTTTCAATCCAAACTTCTATTACTCTTGGTGATGGCCATACTTCGATGAACTCACCAATCATTTGTCTTTCAACCAACTTTAAGGCCATTTGATAGGAAGTAGTTGATGGCAAAGGAAACTCTGGAATCTCATTTAGTTTTTTGATAGAATGGGAAGGTAGAGCCTTTGTATATTTTCCCAATGAAGAAGCCAAAGATTAAAAGGCATTGATGTTAGAGATTAGAGGGGGGCGGGACACCCCCTGCCCTGCGACCAACTCCATGGCCAAATCCAAAGAACTTGAATCACTAGGGTTTGTCAAATGACAGAGAAAGCACTTAGAACCAATTAAATACTTATCCTAATGTTTACCTAGAAAAAATTTCACAAATACACTGAGCATATTTTAAAAAGTCTTGACTAAACCATATCGTCCCAGAAAACAACATTTTACTTTTTCTTGGGTATGGAGTTAACAAAGGCCTCATAATATTAATTACTAAAGCTAGAGATCTTGAGGTCATAACTAAGTCAATAACTATTCTAAATGTATCCTACAAAGCTTGGCTAAGGCTATAACATTGTGCATCAAACATATCTTGCCCAAAATCACGAGGGCTATGTTAAAAAGTTTCATTAGGAAGTGATCTATTTTGGATAATATCCTTGTTGTATGGGAGAGCATGTAGTGTTCTTGCTTCCTGGTCATGGATGCTTGAGGAATTTCTTTCTAGACAATCAAGCAAGATTATCCTCTCATCCCTATCTAGTATGTTATGGTTGTTAAAGCATTGGGATACTTGTTATGGAAAAGGTGAGTGGCCAAGGCGTAATTAAAGCAATTCCATTACTTTATTCTGATGTTGGGAAATTAGTTAATGGTCATTTTGTTAATAATTCCTTCCTTATCATCTAGGAAGTCTAGCATGCTTCTTGGGAAAATAGTGTGAAATGTCCTTGGACAATTTTCTTGGAATGTATTGTAATGTAATTTCATGGGATAAGATTTGGTGTTATGAATAAACCCAAAATTACATTCCTAGGTGGCTTGAAGGATAGGGGTAGTATTTTATTTATCTCAGCCATATTTTCAAATTTCTTGGCAACCCCTAGTCATTCCAAGCCCTAGCTAAAGATCTCTAAGATGTGGTGGTTCACAGGGTTGAAAATAACATTGAGAATGGATCACTAAACCGTTGATCTTTAGATACCAAATTTTAGATCTGTATTACAATTCTTGTAGTTACCCATGTTTGGTTCTCTTCATGTTAGATTCCATCCATGGAAACATACCAAAAGTTGAAAAAGGACTCAAGGAGTTTCTTTTGGGATACAATACTGACAACAAAGTTTTATGTGGAGTTAATTAGGAGACACACCACACTTTCAGAAACTAGGGTGGTATGGGGATCCTAAATACTTGTATAGAGATCCAAGCCTTGTGTGCCAAATGGATTATTTAGGTTATGGAAGGCAAGAAGGTTTGGAATGTGATTTTCAGAAATTGTTTTTCTTTAAGAGGCCCTTTGTATAAAAAATATTAACACAAGGCCTCAACTTTTAGTCTCTTGTAACTACCCCTACAATGGTTAAGGGAAAAGGATCTTTTGAGGCCCAAAGCAATATAGAAAACTTGGGAAAATAAAACCAATACTTGTTTTCGAAATATCACTCTCTAAGAGAAGGCTCCGTACTTGTTTTAGAAATATCACTGTCTGAGAGAAGCCTGTTATTTATTTTAATCATCATTGCATTTGGTTATCTCCTTTCTTAGTAAAAGAAGAAAATACTTTGGAAAAAAGTTATTGGTTCTTGGCCCCCATATTTGTAACACACCCATGGTGGGGCGTAAAAATTTCGTTCTTCTTAAGAAAATAAACACCCTCATTCGAGGTCTCTATTCCATTCTGTTCTTCCAGAGATTTTCAACCACGGTCTCCATGCTCTGAACTGAGCTCAAAGTTGGTAGAATCCTCTCCCAAGTTCTTCGGGTTCTTCCATCCCTCTATACTTGCATATGACCGTGGGCTATGACCATATGCCAAAACAACAGGCGCCAAGACAACCACTGCGTTAATCCTCCGGAGTGGCAAATTTATGAAGTTCACAATATGACGATGCATGTCCTCAGGGATTTCGATGACCCTGATTCACTTCAGGACTTCGACGTTCGAGAGTTTCGAACGCTCCAAATATTTTTCTCCCCAAGGTACTCCGTGCCCAGAGTTATAGATTGAGTGCCACGCGTCCCTCGTGATAGACAACTGTGATCCACTTCGGGACTTCGTCATTCAAAAGTTTCGAACACTCCAAAGCCTTTTCTCCTCTGAAGTACTCCATACCCGGAGTTACAGATCGAGCGCCACGCGTCCCTTCACGATCGACGACTGTGATCTACTTTGGGACTTCTACATTCGGGAGTTTGAAACATTCCAACGCCTTTTTCCTCTGAAGTACTCTGTACCCGGAGTTACAGATCGATCGCCACGTGTCCCTTCGGGATCGACGACTTTGATCCACTTCGGAACTGGTGTTCGAGAGTTTCAAACATTCCAACACCATTTTCCTTCGAAGTACTCCATACCTAAAGTTACAGATCGAGCGCCATGCATCGCTTCACGGTCGATGACTGTGATCCACTTCAGGACTTCAACGTTCGGGAGTTTCAAACATTCCAACACCATTTTCCTCTGAAGTATTATGTACCTAGAGTTACAGATCGAGCGCCACACGTCCCTTCGCGATCGACGACTATGATCCACTTCGGGACTTCGACGTTCGGGAGTTTCAAACATTCCAATGCCTTTTTCCTCCGAAGTATTCCGTACCCGGAATTACAGATCGAGTGCCACTCGTCCCTTCATGATCGATGACTGTGATCCACTTCGGGACTTTAACACTTTAGAACTTCACTCCTCACATTCCTCCAGAGTCCCGAAGTCCCGGACTCCTAGAATCCCAGTCATTTCACCAACAACGCGGGTGAGGTATGCATGTGCTAGGGGCTGACACGTAGTTGGTTCAGGGGTGACACGTGCCCTCGTCGCTCCATTCTGATCATCTTTCAACCTCCCTCAGGTTTTCATGGTCATGATCCGGCCAATACCAATTTTTTCACCGATCGACGGTTTACAGTGATTGCGGGGCCCCAACATGCTCTCTCTTTACCGAAGAGCTCAATTTTCGTAATCTAAAAATTACTCACCCAACTCGGTCTAATCGTGGTCGTCAATCCTCCACTCCGACGATATCAATGACGTTGGTGAATTGTGGGTCGTGAACTAGCACGTCCTCCAATTTCACCTTTGCGCTCCGCAATGATTCCCCACCATCGATCTCCGCTCATAGATCAACGATTCACAACGATTGCACGACCCAATCTCCGCAATCTGGGAAGTGCTCGCCTGACTCTATCTAATCATGGCCGTTGATCTTCCATCCACAACGAGATCAATGATGTTGGTTGATTGCGGGTCATGAACTATCAAGTTCGCTAATTTCACCTTCGTGCTCCGCAATGATTCCCCACCATCGATCTTCGTTCACAGATCGATAGTTCACAACGATTGCGAGGCCCAATATCCACAATTTAGGAAGTGCATGCCCGACTCTGTCTAATCGTGGTCATTTGTCTTCCATCCCTAACGAGATCAACGACATTGGTTGATTGCGGGACGTGAACTAGCATGTCTACTAATTTCACCTTCGTGCTCTGCAATGATTTCCAACCATCGATCTAATCGAGCAGCTGGTTCATTAACTCCAGTGGGTCTTTGAGTCGATCTGACGATTATGATAGGTTTTCCTCCCGATGAAAAATTCACATTCATCTCCTCTTTCAAGTTCTTGATTCATCTATGGCTCTTGTTACTCAGGGAGTTCAGGTAACTTTGACTATCGTGAAGTTTGAGACTCTAGGTATCGAACTCCCAAAACTTTGAAACCATTATGAACTAGCTCCTTTAGGGCTTAGCGCAGGGTTCCTAAACCCAGGTCACATGGACCTTTAGATGACTCTTGGGCTAGGAGATCTACTCTTAGCCGAGTTTTAGTTAAGGCCCCGGGTGCAAGTTCAAGGTCTCTCAGGCTACTGGTTTGAAGGAAACGCCTTCCTAATTCGCAAAACCTTAAATTTTGAAACATGGTGGTGTAAACTCGTGAGGTTATAGAGAGGGTAGAAGTGCCAAGAGGATTTCTCCGATTTCAGAGTTTTAAGGTAGCTCCCTGGAGAAAACACCTTCGAGAGTTAAATTGGAGCATACGGGAAAAGCAAAAGCATAAGTTCTCAAGGAAGCCAATGTATATACATAATTTAACCTTTTCAATGCAGAAACCATTTACAAATAAGTAAATACATGCATGCAACCATTAATTCCCAATTCAACGCATAAAGTATGGAAACACTTATCAGAACCAACTAACGTGAAGCGACTATTGGAAAGGGTGCCTGTTTCCACCCAACCATAGGCTCAGTCACTCCTAACAGATTTACCAGTAGCCACCCCCGAGATAGACCACGATGCTTTGAGATTGAATCTCTTCTTCCGACATAGAAATAGATAGGGATGAAGGTTACTCTCCTTCTCCTAACTCAGTCTCTATTTCCCACGATCATAACACACTCTTTTCATAGTTCTTCCTCAAATCCGAGAGCTTTGTCTCTCGTCTCTGCACTCTTTTCATATTTCCTCTCTGACCCCCGTGCTTTCCTTTCTTTCCTTTTCCAACAATATTGTGTGTGGCCCAAATTCCCAGTCTGTGGTTAGGTTATAAAGCCTTACAGATGGGTGGTCTGCACCATCCCCTCATTAACTCTTGAGGAGGTTTTCCCACCTACCAGCCTGACTGTAATTCATTCCTAGGTCAGAGGGTTGTTCTGATCCCTAGCAATTAAATCCATCAAAGTAATGGTTTAGTGGAGGTTAACACAACCATTCCTGGTCCCCTCCACCATCTCTTTCATAACATTCGTTGTCTCTCTTAGTACATCCCCTTTCCAGCAGTGATGCAACACATATCCATTTTCTATTAAAATAACATAATTTACATTCATCGACCTTTTATACGAAGGTCCATCAAACCAAGCATTCACACCTTTGAGTTTTCCATAGTTTCTTGGCCAATATAGTTATATTTACAAACTAGGGGAAACAAGGTGTTACAATTCTCTCCCCCTTAAAGGAAGCTCGTCCTCGATGTTCTATCTGTCAACATGCTATGTATATACAGAAGTAAACAAAATCGGATATGCCTGTCTCATGGCATCCTTCATTTCCCACGTAGCCTCATATGGGCCAAAGTGTTTCCACTGCACCTTGACCTGTGAAATGGTTCGGTTCCCGAGTGAAGTTTCCTTTGTGTCTAGTATGCATTGAGGTTCTGGCAGGAATTCTCCCTTAGGCTCCACCTGGATCATACCAGTCAATTATATGATTAGAATCATGTACATATTTCTTCAATAATGAAACATGGAAAACATTATGTGCCTTTACTGTGGGAGGGAGTGCTAGCCTATAGGCTACAAGTCCCACTCTTTCTAAGACTTCAAAGGGTCCACAATACCGAGGTGCTAGCTTGGCACAAACTCCCATTCTCAGGGAACTCTTCTCTAAGATAGACATGGTCTCATGTGTTTAACTCTCTAGGGGTTCTCTTTCGGTTGGCGTAGTTCTTATGTCTATCTTGAGCAATTTTCAGATTTTGTTTTATCTGAATCACTTGTTGCTCCATTTCTTTCAGCATGTCTAGTCCGATTGTAATTCTATCCACCAGATTACTCCAGCTAATTGGAATCTTGCACTATCTACCATAGAAGGCTTCAAAAGGGCTCATCTTTAGTGACTCTTGATAATCGTTGTTGTAGGAAAATTCTACCAATGGAAGGTAGTCTTCCCACTTCTTAGGCTGATGCATTACATGTCTTCTAATATCTGGTTTACTCTTTCTGTTTGTCCATCAGTTTGGGGGTGATAGGTTGTGCTAAACAACAATTTATTCTCAAGACCAACCATCAAGGATTTCCAAAAGCTTGAAGTGAATTTTGTGTCTCGGTCGGATATAATTTCTCTAGGCATGTCATGTAGTCTGAATATCTCCTCCATGAAGATGTTGGTAATATCTATTGCCTTGCAAGTCGACTTGATAGGAATGATGTGAGTAGATTTGCTCAATTTTTCCACCATTACCATGATGTCATCATTCTGCTTAGCCGATCTTGGTAATACAGTGATGAAATCCATGGAAATTGTTTCTCGTTTCCATTCTGAAATTGGCAAAGGCTATAACAACCCTGCTGGGTGCTGATGTTCTGCCTTAACTTGCTAGTATTCTAGGCACTTAGCTAGATAGTTGGCTATGTCCTTTTTCAGTCCAGGCCAATAGAATTGTTTCCTAGTGGCCGTGATCATTTTCTGATATCCCGGGTGACCAATATATGGTCTCTTGTGTAGTTCACCCATTATGAACCTCTTCAAGTCGTCACAACTTGGAATATACAATCTATTTTTGTAGGTCAAAGGCCTTCATCAAGCATCTGATAGCTTTCATACTTTAGCCCTGTAGGCTCTTGCCTTAGGTATGAGGTCACGGTCTTGAAGAATGCATCTGTTTCTTGCGCATTCCTGATTCTTTCCCTGACATCTGTTTCATAGGTGCTTACTACTGCCAAGTGAATCATTTTCACACTTATGCTAAGGGCATTGACCACCCTATTTTCCTTCCCTTTGATATGTTTGATTTCAAAATTGAACTCACTAAGGAGAGACATCCACCTAGCTTGTCTAACATTGAGTTTTGGTTGATCAAACATGTGCCTCAACCCATAATGGTCTGTCATAAGTACAAATCTTTTACCCAAGAGGTAATGCCTCCACATTTTTAAATCATGCACTATGGAAGACAACTCTAGATCATGGGTCACATAATTGATCTCATGCTCGTTCAATTTCCTGGATGCGTAGAAAATTACACGTCCCTCTTGCATAAGGACTCCTTTGAGTCCTTCCTTCCAGGCATTTGTACACACGAGGAATTCATTATAAGGGTCTGCAATCTTCAACACAGGTGCATGGATCAGAAGGTATTTCAGTTCTTGAAATCTTTCTTCACATTCTGATGTCCAACTAAATTTAACCCCCTTTTTCTGGAGGGAAGTGATTGGACAACCAATATTGGAAAATCCTCTTATGAACCTTCTATAATATCCTGCTAAGCCCATAAAGAATCTGATATCAGATACATCCTTTGGGGTAGGGCATTCCATAATAGATCTGATCTTGTCAGGGTCTACTGCCACCCCTTCTTTAGAAATGACATGGCCCAAGTAATGCACTTGCTTATGGAAAAAATCACACTTTCTAAGCTTAGCGTAGAGATGATGCTCTCTTAGTACTTGAAGTACAAGTCTAAAATGTTCTTCATGCTCTTCTCTATTCTTGGAATATATTAAGATATCATCAATGAAAACCAATACGAATATGTCTAGGAATTTGCTGAGTACATTGTTCATCAAGCACATAAAAGTGGCGGGGGCATTGGTTAGTCCAAATGGCACCACCACAAATTCATAGTGACCATACCTTGTCCTAAAGGTCATTTTGTGGATGTTTTCATCCTTGATTCAGACTTGATGGTATCTAGACCTCAAGTCAATCTTTGAGAAAATGGAACCAACCCCTAATTGGTCGAACAAGTCATTGATTCTTGGTAAGGAGTACTTATTCTCTATGGTTGTCTTATTGAGTTGTCTATAATCTATGCACAGTTGGAGCGTGCCATCTTTCTTTTTCACAAACAAGGCTGGTGCTCCCCATGGAGACACACTGATCCGGATGTAGCCTTTGTCCATCATTTCCTTTAACTGTAGCTCGAGCTCTACTAGCTTGGGTGTACTCATCCTATACGGTGTCCTAGACACTCGCACTTCTCTTGGTGCAAGTTCTATCGAGAAGTCAATGTCTCTTCTCGAAGGTAGACCCCGTACCTCTTTTGGAAACATGTCTCTATACTCTCTTAATATGGGGTGGTCCTCTAGGTTTGGTTTGTCATCCTCAACAAATTCCAATACATGTATTGCATATAGAGGACATACCTTTATGTAATACTTTTTCATTTGAAGGGCTGATATTTGTCTCACTGAGACATGTTTCTGAATCCCTTGGAGGGTCATCTTTCTCCCTTCTTCATTTACACATTCTAAAGTTTTATGGTAACAATCCAACTTAGTTTATAAGCAGCCAACCAATCCATACCAATCAACAAGTCATAAGATCCTAGGGGAAGTATGTTAAGGGTTGCTTGGGAGGGCAACCAATCCATGATGAATTGGCAAGCTGGTAAGACCTATGTTACTTTTCTTTTGGTTCCAGTGGCTAGCTATACCAACCATGGCTTAACATGTCTAATTGGTTGCAGTTTACACTTATAAATAGTCTCAGGGGCCACATAACTCAAATTAGAACCAGGGTGAATTAAAATAGAAACTAGACAGTTGGCGATCATACCTTCCATCTCCACCACTCAAGCTTGGTGGTCGACTTGTTTATTATCCAAAGCCGCATAAATCTGTGGCATGCTCCTAGCCACATCAATGACTGTGGTAGCTTCTTGGATGTTGTAGATTCTCCTACTATTCTGTTTTCTATGTGGCCAATCCCTCAACATATGTTCTTCTCCGCAACCCCAATATTTCAATGGGTCTCTCTTTGGGTTATTAGTCTTTCCTGGGGCTGATCCAAAAGGTTTATTTCCACTTTGGGAAGGGAATTTCTGTTAGTACACACTTTAGGTAGGAAGGCTCATCCTTGAATCATTCCTATAGTTCTTAAATCTTGAGGATTTAAACCCCTTCTTCTTGAACCCCAAACTACTCTTCTTCTTCCTTCCAATCCTTGCGAGGTTCTGTCTGACGCCCGAACTATTCATAACAATACCTTGCCTTCCAGATAGTGTCTTCTAAGGTCTTTCGCTCGTCAAACTCAATCCTGTTCCAGTAGGTCTGAGGTAACCCATTGATAAATTGTTGGAGTTTTACCTTTTTATCTTTTATGTAGGGTACATACCTTAGCAACTCAAGGAATTTATTGATATATTCCTCTATGTTGAGATGTCCCAACTTGAGTTCATAGAACTCCTTAGTCTTCTCGTCGAAGTATTTCTATGATAGATACTTCTTCTTGAAGTGTTTCTCAAATTGTTTCCATGATAAATCCTTTTCATGGATTTCTTTCACATTCTTAAGATCTTCCCACCAAATGGAAGCCTTTCCATTCAGGTTGAATATGGCTATTCGAGCCTTCAAATTTTTCAAAATAGTCATGAACTCCGAAGTACTTCTTTAAACCAAGCAGCCAAGCTTCTGGCTCTTCCCCTTTCTCAATCTCTCGTTTTCAGCCTTGCAACTCTGTAATTCGGCCATAAGGCTCCTTACAGTTTCAGCTAGTTCCGGAGGAGTCTCCACCGCTCTCCTCTCGTCAGACTCTTCGTCTCTATTGTGGGAGCCCTCCCCCACATCACGGTGCGTCACCATCCTTTATGCTTGTGATTTCACATGACTCACTCACTACTGGAGCACTGACAAAAAACTTATTGTTAGCTAACATTCTAGTATTTCATGAGCAACACATAGTTCATTTTCTTAAATACACACATACAATAGAAAGTTTTCATTCTTTTCTTTAGTAATAGTCTAACTAGATTATTTAGGAAATAGGTAAGGTAGGGGCATCACCCTTAGGATTTACTTTAAACATGATTTTTAAGTGACTCATCCATGAGCCCAAGCAGGCCAAGTGTTCTAACCATGCTCTAATACCAATTTGTAACACACCCATGGTGGGGCATAAAAATTTCGTTCTTCTTAAGAAAATCAACACCCTCATTCGGGGTCTCTATTCCATTCTGCTCTTCCAAAGCTTTCCAGCCATGGTCTCCATGCTCTGAACCAAGCTCAGAGCTGGCAGAAATCCTCTCCCAAGTTCTTCGGGTTCTTCCATCCCTCTATACTTGCATATGACCGCGGGCTATGACCAGATGCCAAGACAACATGTGCCAAGACAACCACTGCGCGAATCCTCCATAGTGGCAAATATCCAAAGTTCACAATTCGGCGTCACATGTCGTCAAGGATTTCGACGACCTTGATTCACTTCGAGACTTCAACGTTCAGGAGTTTCGAACCCTCCAAAGCCTTTTCTTCCCGAAGTACTTTGTACCCAGAGTTATAGATCGAGTGCCACGCATCCCTCGTGATCGGCGACTATGATCCACTTCGGGACTTCGACGTTTGAGAGTTTTGAACACTCCAAAGCCTTTTCTCCTCCAAAGTACTCCGTACCTAGAGTTACAGATCGAACGCCATGCGTCCCTTCGCGATTGATGACTGTGATCCACTTCGGGACTTCGGCGTTCGGGAGTTTCAAACATTCCAATGCCTTTTTCCTCCGAAGTACTCCATACCTGGAGTTACAGATCGAGCACCACACGTCCCTTCACGATCAATGACTGTGTTCCACTTTGAGACTTTGACGTTCAGGAGTTTCAAACATTCCAACGCCATTTTCCTCCGAAGTACTCTGTACCCGAAGTTACAGATCGAGCGCCATGCGTCCCTTCGCGATCGACGATTGTGATCCACTTCGGGACTTCGATGTTCGGGAGTTTCAAACATTCCAATGCCTTTTTCCTCCGAAGTATTCCATACCGAGAGTTACAGATCGAGCGCCATGCGTCCCTTCACGATCGACGACTATGATCCACTTCGGGACTTCGACGTTCGGGAGTTTCAAACATTCCAACGTCTTTTTCCTCCAAAGTATTCCGTACCTGGAGTTACAGATAGAGCACCACGCATCCCTTCATGATCGATGGATGTGATCCACTTCGGGACTTCAACACTTCAGAACTTCACTCCTCGCGTTCCTCCGGAGTCCCGAAGTCCTGGACTCCTGGAATCCTAGTCATTTCACCAACCACATGGGCGAGGTATGCATGTGCCAGGGGATGACACGTAGCTGGTTCAAGGGTGACACATGCCCTGGTTGCTCCAGTCTGATCGTCTTTCAACCTCCCTTAGATTTTCATGGTCATGATCCGGCCAATACCGATTTGTTCACCGATCGACAGTTCACAGTGATTGTGGGGCCCCAATGTGCTCGCTCTTTATCAGAGAGCTCAATTTCCGCAATATGAAAAGTACTCACCCAACTCGGTGTAATCGTGGTCGTTATTCCTCCACGCCGATGAGATCAACGACGTTGGTGAATTGCAGGCCGTGAACTAGCATGTCCGCTAATTTCACCTTCGCGCTCCACAATGATTCCCCACCATCGATCTCCGTTCACAGATCGACTGTTCACAGCGATTGTGGGGCCCAATCTCCACAATCTGGGAAGTGCTCGCCTGACTCTATCTAATCATGGTCATTGATCTTCCATCCCCAATGAGATCAACGACTTTGGTTGATTACGGGTCATGAGCTAGCATGCCCGCTAATTTCACCTTTGTGCTCTGCAATGATTCCCCACCATCGATCTTCGTTCACAGATCGATGGTTCACAACGATCGCGAGGCCCAATCTCCGCAATCTGGGAAGTGTTCGCCCGACTCTGTCTAATCGTGGTCATTGATCTTCCATCCCTAACAAGATCAACGACGTTGGTTGATTGCGGGATGTGAACTAGCATGTCCACTAATTTCACCTTCATGCTTCACAATGATTCCCAACCATCGATCTAATCGAGCGGCCGGTGTTTGATTCGTTAACTCCAGTGGGACTTTGAGTTGATCTGACGACTGAGATAGGTTTTACTCTCAATGAACGGTTCACATTCATCTCCTCTGTCAGGTTCTTGATTCATCTATGGCTCTTGTTACTCAGGGAGTTCGAGTAACTTTGACTATCGTGAAGTTTGACATTCCAGGCATCGAACTCCTGAAACTCCGAAACCATTATGAACTAGCTCCTTTCAGGCTTAGCACAGGGTTCCTAGACCTAGGTCACATGGACCTTCATATTACTCTCGGGCTATGAGCTCTACACTTAGCTGGGTTTTAGTTAAGGCCATGGGCACAAGTTCAAGGTCTCTCAAGCTACTGGTTTTAAGGAAACACCTTTCTAATTCGCAAAACCTTAAATTTTGAAACAGGGCAGTGTAAACTCGTGAGGTTACCGAGACGGTAGTAGTGCCAAGAGGCTTGCTCCGATTCCAGAGCTGTGAGGTAGCTCCCCGGGGAAAACACCTTTGAGAGTTAAACTGGAGCATACAGGAAAAGCAGAAGCATAAGTTCTCAAGGAAGCCAATGTATATACATAATTTAACCTTTTCAATGCAGAAACCATTTACAGATAAGTAAATACATGCAGTCAACCATTAATTCCCAATTTAATGCATAAAGTATGGAAACACTTATCAAAACCAGCTAACGTGAAGCAACTGCTGGAAGGGGTGCCCGTTTCCACCCAACCATAGACTCAGTCACTCCTAACGGATTTACCACTAGCCACCCCCGGGCTAGACCACGATGCTTTGAGATTGAATCTCTTCTTCCAGCACATAAATAGATAGGGATGAAGGTTACTCTCCTTCTCCCGACTCAACCTCTATTTCCCGCGATCAGAACACACTCTTTTCATAGTTCTTCCTCGAATCCGAGAGCTTCGTCTCTTGTCTCTGCACTCTTTGCAGATTTCCTCTTTGACCCCCACGCTTTCCTCTCTTTCCTTTTCCAGCAAGATTGCTTGTGGCCTGAATTCTCAGTCTGTGGTCAAGTCTGGAAGCCTTATAGATGGGCGGTCTGCCCTATCCCCTCATTAACTCTTGTGGAGGTTTTCCCACCTACCAGCCTGACTGTAATTCATTCCTGGGTCAGAAGGTTGTTCTGATCCTGAGCAATTAAATCCAACAAAGTACTGGTTCGATGGAGGTTAACACAACCATTCATGGTCCCCTCCATCATCTCTTTCATAGCATTCGTGGTCTCTCTTAGCACATCCCCTTTCCAACAGTGATGCAACACTTATCCATTTTCTATTAAAATAACATAATTTACATTCATCAACCTTTTATACAAAGGTCCATCAAATCAAGCATTCACACCTTTGAGTTTGCTATAGTTTCTTGGCCAATATAGTTATATTTACAAACTAGGGGAAATGCATTATTATTCCCAGTGACTCATATGGCATCTCCTTAACAAAATGGATTGAGTGGCTTGCTTTGAGGCTCAAATTTGATATATCTAACTCATTTAATATTGATAGAGTCTATAACTTAATTCTAAATCCTCCCTCTGTCAACCTAGGCCTTCAAGTGCCCCAAGCCTGGTGGCAACTTTGGAAATGGAAAAAAATGAAGGCTTTCACCAAGTACAAGCTTATTGATGGGATGTATCAATGGTTTTGTACTAGGTTAGTGTTGGATGACTTGTTCAATAATCTTTAGAGGGTCAAATCTAAATATAAAGCATGGTTTTATAGGATGAATGACTCGTGGAAGCTTATTATGGAACCTAAGAAATTCCCATTGACTTGTTCTTTAGCTACATGATGCATGTCCATTGACAAGATACTTACTCACTTAGGAATTTAGAGATCTGCTTCTCATAATGAGGGTAGCATAAGATGCACAAGAAACATTTTTTGTTTGCCCCGCTTCCAAGTTTGCCTTAGGATGCGTTGAGTCCTTTTGTTGCCAACTTATCCCCACTTCCATATCCTACAGAGTTTCTCTCTTAAGAAACAAGATACCTTGGGCTATACAATTTCAGGCTTCATGGCAACCCTTTAGTGTAGAATTTATTTTTTTCTTATGGAATAAGAGGAACAATTTCTTATTTTAAAACAAGTAGGAACTTTGCTATAAATTTTATATGGTTTGATAGTTTCCTAATCCGTAGGAGTTTTTCCTTGTAGATCACTATGCAGGAGAAAATTAATGAAATGGATATGGCCCACCTACACTAGTTATTAGAGTTTTAGGAATGCACTCTTTGGAACATGAACAAGGAGCCACTCACTACCCCCGTCAAATTTTTTTGATTCCCCTAGTTGCATAGATCTGATGGCGAATCTTGCCGCTAGGTCAATTGTGTTCTCAAGGAGAGAATGGAGAGAAGACACAATGGACCTCCTCCAACTATGTAGAACAATGACAAGTTTTTGACTTTGGTGCCCACAATCTCAGAGACCAAGAAACCTCCTTAGTCAAGTAACCACGGGTCATGGTTATGGTAGAAGCTAAGCCTACTAGCATTGATTGGGGGCCAACTACTCAATGCTAGGTGACCCCATGCTGTAGCTTAATAACTTTGTGTTTATACTTACGCCTAGGGCCATTTTGTCTAAGTTATGTCTATTTATTTTATACTTTTATGCTTATTGATATTAATACTTTGTGAACATATTTAGGGTCGATGGAGTTACGGATAAGGAGACAACCTTCATATTGGAACTTGTAACCTACAAGAAAGAAACACATATATGATGTGAGTAAAGTTATGATTCAATTATTACATTTTTTTTTATATGTTCATAAACAAAGTTCAAAATCCTACCAACCATAAAAACCTAAATTATAAAGTATCTAAATTTATATAGCATCAATTCAATAAAAAAATAATTAAACAAAAATATACTTTTAAAATGTTAAAGTATAATCCATTGTATATTTTTCTTAATATTTCGAATGTCAATTAATTGTGAATCATGTGGACATATATTACACTTGCTACATTAAAAAAGTATTTACAGGAAAATTGAAAAAAACAAACAAAACTTATCTACTTATATAAGGCATAAGCGGCTAGCATATACTGCAACCCTGCTCTGTGTATACATACAGGAAAGGAGACAAAATACCAAGTAAAACAATACTAGTTTATCAGTTGTGATTATATGATATTCAATAATAAAAAATAGAAAGAGATTAAAAAAAATAGAAAAAGAAATGGGATGTAACAAACCAATTTTATTTATAGAAGAAATGCGTAAAAGTAATAATTTTCCCATAAAAAAAAAGTGATAAGCATCATATAATCTGCTTACCATATACTGAACACGTTTTTATGCACCTTTTTTAACAAGTAAGAAGCAAAGATATTGAGCCCTCTATCTTCCTTCTGACATCTTATGTTAAGGTATTGAGCATTCACGGCTGTGCTGCTGATGCTTCTGGAGAGTTAAATCAAGAGGATCAGGAGAGTTCCTTCGATATTTGAACGATGGGATGTAACACTGGAATTCGAGAACATATAAATTTAATTCTGATCTTGCAGTCACCACCTTGAATAATATTGTTATTTTCAGACCCTATTTCTGAGACATCATTGATCAACCTCTTCTTCAATTGGCTGAATGGCTGAATTGCAATTGATATCACAGGAATATTAGAATTAAGCATTGATGCTATGATAGAATTAGGCATAATTGATACACAATCAATTTGTTCTCTAGAATTACTCAAAATCATAGGATCACCATCATGGAAACCATTGTTGTTATGATTATTATTATTGCCACCATGATTACCTGCCAACCAGTTTCTCACAGCATTGAGCTTGCATTTTATAGAACACATATGCATCCCTGCATGATGGAGCTCTGTCTTGCAATTAATACAATGTCCTTCACTTCTCCCGCAATGGCCCTCATCCTCAGACCTCAACAGAAACACAATATAGAAGCAATCTCATCCATTTTCTTTTGCACTATTAGTTATGCTTTTCTATCACATATGCAAACATAGATTATAATCATAATTGGGTCGCGCTTTTTTACAACTCTGGTTTTGCTTTTGCCTGAAGTGAGTTGGTGAGGTGACAATGGCCTCCCTCTTGGTTACACCGGATTGCACTTGTGATTTCAGACTTTATCTATATAAGTGCAAGTTTGTGTGATAACATTTTGGTGCCGTAGAAGGGCAGAAAGTCCATTTCACGGAAGACGACATTGGAGGAGTTTTCAACTTTGAAGATCTTTTCCTGGCGACTCCATTGGAAGAATGAAGGGCACGTTCTTTATATATTTTGAAGGCTTTGTGCCTGTAAGGTGGGTCAAGCATCATTGTGAAGGCATCTACAACTCACCTTGGCGACTTCATTGTGATAAGGTATGCAAATTTCATTTATTGTTGAGCTCTCATGTTGAAATTAGCACACATTGAAGGATGGCTCCGTGGGAATTTCATGAAGTATACAAGGATTTTAATGTCAAGGATATCCTTGGGTATCCTACCCAATGTCCACCAAAATGGTGTGAGTATTGCCCAACTTTTGATGGTGACCGATCATTGGCCATCTCACATGTGGTAAATGTTTTGAAGTATCTTAGAGAAATCAAAGTGGAACATGAAGATGTGATGATAAA
>JASDQU010819695.1:27764-54904 GCA_032191745.1 Picea mariana
AGAACAAATACTAAGCTCAGTATTGGTTTCATTTTGAAACAATCTTGAAACAAAATTAAACTATGCTCGTAAATTCCCAACATAATTTCCAAAGGTTGGGATACCCATGGATGGTTGGTACTCTTCCCCCAGGTTGAAAAGCTAGCGCCATAACTCCAGAATGATAATCAAAGGCTGGAAACATGCCCCCCCAAGCTTCAATTCATTCACCGACTTTGAGGTTGTCACTGATTTCTCTACTAGATGGAGAAAAAGGATTAGGGTGGATGAAATGAAGGTTCAAACACGAGACCTAATGAAAGACTCGACTTGAAGGGAGAGGTGATTGTTTCATTTTTTAACGAGCTTGTCACAGGAAAAGAACTATGCTCAAGGCTCCGGGTTCAATCCCCAGATCTCTATTTCATTTTTTAACGAGCTTGCTACAGATAGGAAAACTATGCTCGTAGCCTCTGTTTCATTTTTTAACGAGCTTGCCACAGAGAAGAGAAACTATGCTCATGGACTCTTCTTGATCATGGCTTCCAAGAGGATAATGTTATGGAAGGAAACCATTTCAAGGGACAAAACTCGATCATGGCTTCCAAGAGAGCTTCACTGGATGGAAGAAGAATGCTCTGGAAGGAACACATGTCGAGGGTCTCGTCAGGGGTAAGGAGATCATGCTCCAATAGCCCTACCGAAGAGATCACCATGTCAACTACCGGATCTAAGTCATCGGAAGTTTAAGTCATGGGAGAAAATGCCACATAATTGACCTGTGGCAGGGGTGATACTGACTTCATATAAGACCCGTTTAGGGAGGTCATTGGGTTGATGGTTAAGTCAGGGCCAACAAACGAAAGTTGATCAATAGTCACCATTCTTCCACCGTGCGGGAAAGATATCACACAAAAAAGAGTGGACACAATAGCTTTCATGGCATAGACATAATCTCGCCCAAGGAGTAAATCAAAATCCAAGGGGTCCTGGACTACCATAACGTCAATACAGACAATTTTCCCTCCCAAAGTTACGGGAAACTGGGGAAGGATTCCTAAAGGGTGACTAGTTCTTCAATTAAAATCAAACAGAGTCTGGGTAACCGGCACAAGCTGAGGATAACCCAAATCTTGCCAAGTAATATAGGACAAAATACTAACAGATGAACCTTCATCTATCAACGCATGAGGAACGTGCCGACCACAAACCTGTACTGTAATCTTTAAAAGAATGTGAGAGGGAAGACAAGGTCCCTTTAGCACACCCTAATAAAAAAGGATGGCCCCATTACTTGGAGGGGGTTTCACGGAAGAAGGAGGAATGCCCCCCAGCACGATAGATTCTGTATCAATGAGAAAAACGTGGGCAGAATCGGGTTTACTCTCTAGCAGGAGAGTAGGATCGATTGATAACGACATCAAATCGATCACTTGGGTTTCATTCTCCAAGGGGAGAATGGGGTCGACAAGTGGAAATGGATCGACCGCTTGGGTTGCACTCTCTAACAGGAGAGTAGGATCGACCGCTTGGGTTTCACTCTCTAATGGGAGAGCGGGATCGATCGAAGATGGGATCGGATCGACCACTTTGTCAACTGGTTCAACTAAGGATGTGACCAGATTGACGACATGATCAACCAGACTGACCGATGAAGGGACCAGAGGAACCACTTTGGCACTCGTCAGAGGAGGAGCGGGATTGACCACGTTATCACTCTTCAGATGAAGGGTGGGACTGACCAATGACGGGATTGGATCAGTCACTTGGGTTTCACTTTTTAGATGAAAAGTGGGGCTAATCGATGACGAAACTGGATCAACTACTTTAGTTAGTGGTTCAACCGAGGATGAAAGTAGATTGACCACCTGATCAACCGGACTGACCGGGGATGGAACCAGATTGACCATTTCATCAACTAATGATGGGTTGGGGGAAATCTTACGATAACCAGTTGGAAGTTGAACCTTTTCCAAAAGAGAAGAAGCCTCTTCCATACGAGGACAAAGGTGAGAATAATGATCACCTTCGTATAACATACAAGAAGATTTGAAATTTGTTGTCTTCTTACCAACCTTAATGTCACTAGTTGATGGGGTGTCACCAACATGTCAAGCAAGGGTCGATGATGTGGAGGACCACATTTCTAAGACCTTGGGAATACCAGGGCAATATCTCAAAAAGTGGTCACCCTTACAAAGACTGCAAGGAAATTTGGGTTGCGGAGTCTTCATTTTAATCTTTTCGACCTCATCAACAGTCCCAATACGATTAATAATATTTGGTTGTTTGGATCCAACATATGATATGGTTGGAAGCTTGGTCCTTTTCGGGTTCTTCTTCTTCTTCTCTTTCTTTTTCTTCTTCTTCTTATCAACTTGGCTACTTGCTTTAAAGCTTTCACTAGGCGAAGAAGGAGAAAGGGAAGGAGACTTAATGGGTGAAGAAGGCGAAAAGTCAACATGAGGTTGATGTGTGGGTGGTGTACTTACATCTGAAGCATTAGGTGCAGCTGAAGCACTGGGAAGATTAGATATCACTGGAGTGGGGAACAACCAAACCGGTAATCCGATCGTGAGTCCCGAAAGACTCAGTGTGGCAATGTATGGAGGAACAATGTTTCCAAAAGAAGGAAAGGGGAAAGGTTCCTCAGAACAAGGGGTTCCTCCATTGGTACTCCCAGGATTTGATGCCATTAACACTGACTCGACTTAAGGTCCACTAAGTAAAACAAACAACACACGTTATGAATCTAAGAAGCAAACAATCAAACAAAAACTTCCCACAATGAAACCAGTAGTTGGTGATAAAATCCAACGTCGCGAGATCAATATAGGAAGGAACGGGGATAGATCAGGTGGATCAGTTACGTTGGCGACCTGCTTAACGGACTTACACCTTGGTGCAAGCTTCCATGCAATAATTGTGTATTTACCCTCCAATTAGCCTGAGTCAATTTGACCGTCTATTCCAGGTACAATGAGACTTCCCTTCACCGTCACCTTGTGTAAGACCCTAAATATTATGGCTACTAAGGTCACCAACTCATAGTCAGCCCCTGGGCGGGTACAGTCGACAGTCCAGTCCGAACATATGGGCAGGATAACAAGTCTGAAATCCTTCAGGAGAACTGAGGACAAGTGGACCGGTAGAACTCCAGAGGACCCCGAACAAATTCAAAGTTCACGAAGCACCGAAACACAAAGAAGACAGTTGAACCTCAAGAAGAACCCCCAATATACGATCTGACTACTACGAACAGTCAAACCATGGAGGGATAATCTCTGTAGCTCTCCCGAACATGAGCTCGTGCGTAACCCCTGTGTGAGAGGGGGATCCTAGAAAGCTAATATGAAAATTGGATTTTCTCTCCCTATCGCAAGATGATAAGTTTGTTTGATAGCTTTGGAAAGTTATCCTTTCAACCTATTCCAAAGCCCTACACCTTAAGCTAATGTAGGATTGCTAACAGAAAAAATTTCTGATAAATTTTAGTTTAGTGCTTGATTTTAAGGTTGTTGTTTACTGAGAGGTGTATGAGAGTGAAAACCGGTGATATTATGACTCAATTCCCAAAACATGCATAAGAAATGATAAGCAGAATTTTCTTTCAATGAATGTCTATTTAAGGGAAGGAGAATGGATTTTCCTTTCACTGTCAAACACTAAGATGCAATGACCTCATGCAATTGTTCTCAATCAAGAATCCAATATAATGCTAAGATGTTCAGAAATTGGTTCCAATTACCAAAAATCAATCATGAAAAAATATCCTTTTGTTTATATGTGACTGATAATCAGTTTGATGTAAAGCTTCCTATGTTAATCAAACTTCAAGATCTGTGAGATTTAAGCAATCATAAGCAAACTTCACATAAACAAAAACACACCCTCGTTGTGATCAAACAAGAAACAAAAAAGAGTGTTGCAACACTCTGTGGGAGCCTACAAGGGAGTGCCAACGCTCTGGTGGTAGAGGCAGGGGAGCGTTGGGCTCTCGAAAGTTAAAAAATTGCCCAGAAATAAATAAAAAAAACTCAAAAAATCCAGAAATTCAGTGTGTATAAGATGAGTCCAAGAGCCAACAACACATATAAGAATCAAATACACAACATGAATAAGATATAAAGGTGACAAAAGGCCAAAAAAAAGACCAAAGAAGGAAACCAAAACTAAAAGCTTCGTTCCCCAGTGGAGTCGCCATGTTACAGGAAAATTCCCCCGCGGACAAGTGGATTTCCTCTTGAACCCTAAATCTCTAAGATCAAGACATAAAGGTGCTAAATTTGGTCACTGACATCCTTTTAAACCTAGCTAAGTCAATCAAATGGAGAAAAGGAAGAAGAATGTACCTTTTTGTCGATGTTTGTCCTTGTCCAGTCCAAGTTGTGCCTTGATCCCCAAGCTCTTCAACAAGTCCTGCAATCCAATAACAACAAAGACAAAACAACTTCCTATTCTACCATGATTAATCCAAAACTAGATCTATCTATCAAAGACAAGTTCATGTAGACATACACAACCTTGAAAGAAACAGGCTAAGCACATGTATTAATAAGAACTAGATAGCAATACTTACATACCTTTGATGAAGTTGCAGCAGCCTCTTCCAGCTCTCCTTATCCATCCCCTTGCTCAAATAATCCACAATCAAAATGAATATTCTTCACTGATTATCTCCCTTACGAGATCATAAGTTCGATGCCTTCAATGTCTTCTCAATACCACTTCTCATGAGATCATAAGTTTGGTATCTCTAAAACTCCCTATCTATTTCACCATGAGAAGGCCTCCTTATATAAGCTTGGAGAGACCCAACCACCTTAGAGATCCTTGGGGTAGGTGGAGGATCCTTCTCCATCAGTTTTTGATATTCCCTAAGATCCATCCTTGACCTTAGATTCGAATCCAACCAACTCCAAAGATGAGGGGGATTGTTTTTTTATTTTCCTCAACAACCCAAGATTTCTTCAAACAGCCCAGCGCTCCCTCAGAATGGGGCACAGAGTGTTGCAATGCTCCCCCAAAGAAGGGTAGGGAGCGCTGGCACTCCCTGACAGTGGGTAGGGGGGCGCTGCACAAAATTTTCTTAAAAAGTCCTAGTGCTCCTCCAAAAGGGTGCACAAAGTGCTGGAACACTCCCCCAACGAATGTCAAGGAGCACTGGCACTCCCTAACAGTGGGTAGGGGAGCGCTGGCCTTCAAAATTCATTTTTAAGTGGTTCTTTCCATGGAAAAAGATTTGTACTCTTCATCAGATGATTTCTCCTTCTTAAACCAGTCTTTGAGGGTGTCTCAAGTGTCCTTGTTATGTCGTTCGAGACACGACATAGGCAAGATGACTGTATGATGTCTATGACACTTGCGACACTTGTGGCCAAAATGTGACACTTGTGGCACTTGTAATGACGACAATAGGTCATCATTGAAATGAGTAATTTTGATGTGTAACAACAACTATACTACCATGATATGCATGATGCAACATATATACAATGCAATGCAGGATGCAAATTCCTACTCTAACCTACCTACTCTAATTTATACTATACTGAAATGCTAGGTATAATCATGTAACCAGTGAAACCATCTTAGCAAAGCATCAAAGTATTTACCTATGTGCTTCGTTACAAGCCAACATAAAGATAAGTCAAGCACAAAAAGATCATGAGTTAAGGCAATCATCATATCATATGCAATCATAAAATCTAACTCATGGAGGTACGAGCGAGGGGCAAGATTATGCCAAGTCTTATTCCCACAAGAATGCTCAATCCACCTCTGAATAGGGTTGTGACAAGATGAAGGCTCGTGAGGCTGACTTAGAGACCCTGAAGGTTGACTGTCGTAGACCTCATCACTCCCCAACATTTGAGAAGGGATGAGCAAGAATATATAAGATGACTGATAATTACTCAAGGGGAGGCTAAAAGAATGGGACGTCAAATTTCTTCTCAAATCATCCAGCCTACCCTTGAATTATAAGATTTTGTTTTCCCTCGGAGACAATTTGGGACAAGGAACATGTTTCCTCACGGAATCCTTAGTGACATAGCAAAATAAAGGAAAATAAGGAGGATGGAAAGTCTCATCACAAGAATCTTGCTCTGGGAAAGTCATGACCTCGTCTTCATCAAGGTTAGAGCAAAAAGTCGGTTAAAAATCCTACATGTAGGATAAATCCAAGTGCTTAAAAGAATATGTATCAAACCCCCCGGGATATGATCGAAAATCATCAAATTCATCCCTAGGTCATTGGAGAAAATCTATAATCATGTCATCTCCTTGCTGCCAAACATTAGAATCAATAACAATCAGATATGGTTGTTGTAAAGGAAACAATTTAAAATTACCTTCAATATCATAAATAGGACCTCCATCATGACCAATCACATCCCATTTACATCTCCCAACATGTATAAACTCATCATTATTATCAATCACATCATCATTTTTATTATAACATGAAGGGTCTAGTCTATCCAAGAGTTCCTCTAGCACTCCTTCTTAATCATATAATAGAGAACCATCAAAGCCTTGGAAAAGGAAATGACTTACCACATTCTCTTCTTCTTGTGCATGAAGAACGAAAGCTTGGATGACTTCATCAAATGGAGGAGAAAACAACAACACTTTGTCTTCATGAGGAGCCTCTTATTTGGCATCAAAATGTTCTTAATTCAAGTCTTTGTTGCCTTCAATAGGATCATGAAGAAACCCTTGCTCGTCTTTGAGGGATTGGAAACCCTCTTCATGAATAGCATATTCAAATTCTTGTTCGTGAATGGATTCTTCTTATTCCTTATCAAGGCTAGAAGGTAACCCTTCACTTTGGAGGGCCATCGTGAAATCGTGGAAAAAAAATTCACAACTTTGTGTTCTTGGGGCCCACCTTTTGAGGAATTCCTCAATGAAGATTGTAAGACAATATATACTATTTGGTTTAAGAGTATGCTAGACCAAATCCTTTTGTTTCATTTCCAGAGATAGAAAAAACAATCTTATCAACACATCTTGATGTGTCACACCTATCTCCAAAACATACTTCAAGAAATTCACTACATGAATAATAGGCAAGGAAGGGTCTTCATCAAATTTTGGACAATTTCTTCCCCAACCTAGAGATCAGTGATTTGGGTATCCCGAAACATATTCAATATCTAGGGAGGGAAACATTTCGTGAATTGTCCAACGTTCCATAATCCCATCACTTGAAAATACACAATATCATAAAGTTAAGAGTAGGATGACACCTTGGAATATGTCAATGGAGTCGTCGGATGATCCCCCTTGGATCATCAAAGGAAGGTGAGAGAACCACCCTCAATGGAGTCGCTAGGTAAGTTTGTAAGATAAGGGCTTCGGGAGAAGCTTACTAAATGTGATGGAGCAGGCCATCCACACCCTGCCATCATAGTACGTTCACAACATAAAATTTCTTCATGTGTGTGTAATAGGAAGCGTGGTTGCCATAATGTTGCTATGAATTGCTGCCATAATGTCAAGCTCCAGTAGTTCCCTAGACATAGTGAATGGTTAATCCCAGTTTAAAAAGTCTTCCATGATGCCATACTTCTTTGCTACAATAGCACATAGCATATTCAATGTCTTATATGCTTCAATTAGTTCTTGGGCCAGAAAATCAGTGGGATCATCTTGATAATTTTGCAAGATAGCATCCAATCTCTCCCTTCTTTGTATACAAGCTCAATCAAGAGATTCATATCACAACAACTTTCCACCAGCTACTCACAAAACTTCCTATCCTCTTTAATGCTCTCCTTGAGTGCTTGACAAATTTCTTCGTCAAGAACCTCATGATCTCCCATGTGATCTTGATCATTGTGCGGAGGATCAAGAATGACTTCTTGTATGGCTCTCAACAAGTCATGATAGGTATCTTCATACCTTTGGAATCTAGGGCCACGTTGCTTGAGAAATTCTTCAACGAAAACTACAACGGAAGGTATACTCCTCGGTTTGAAAGAATGAACAAGTTGATTCCTTTGTGCTCCCAGGGAACAAGCAAAAACCTTTATCATCACATCTTCATGTTCCACTTTGATTTCTCTAAGATACTTCAAAACATTTACCACATGTGAGATGGCCAATGATCGGTCACCATCAAAAGTTGGGCAATACTCACACCATTTTGGTGGACATTGAGTAGGATACCCAAGGATATCCTTGACATTAAAATCCTTGTATACTTCATGAAATTCCCACAGAGCCATCCTTCAATGTGTGCTAATTTCAACATGAGAGCTCAACAATAAATGAAATTTGCATAACTTATCACAATGGAGTCGCCAAGGTGAGTTGTAGATGCCTTCACAATGATGCTTGACCCACCTTACAGGCACAAAGTCTTCAAAATATATAAAGAACGTGCCCTTCATTCTTCCAATGGAGTCGCCAGGAAAAGATCTTCAAAGTTGAAAACTCCTCCAATGTCGTCTTCCATGAAATGGACTTTCTGCCCTTCAACGGCGCCAAAATGTTATCACACCAACTTGCACTTATATAGATAAAGTCTGAAATCACAAGTGCAATCCGGTGTAACCAAGAGGGAGGCCATTGTCACCTCACCAACTCACTTCAGGCAAAAGCAAAACCAGAGTTGTAAAAAAGCGCGACCCAATTATGATTATAATCTATGTTTGCATATGTGATAGAAAAGAATAACTAATAGTGCAAAAGAAAATGGATGAGATTGCTTCTATATTGTGTTTCTGTTGAGGTCTGAGGATGAGGGCCATTGCGGGAGAAGTGAAGGACATTGTATTAATTGCAAGACAGAGCTCAACGCTGTGAGAAACTAGTTGGCAGGTAATCATGGTGGCAATAATAATAATCATAACAACAATGGTTTCCATGATGGTGATCCTATGATTTTGAGTAATTCTAGAGAACAAATTGATTGTGTATCAATTATGCCTAATTCTATCATAAAAAACGTGCATAAAAAAGGTGCATAAAAACGTGTTAAAAAAGGTGCATAAAAACGTGTTCAGTATATGGTAAGCAGATTATATGATGCTTATCACTTTTTTTTTATGGGAAAATTATTACTTTTACGCATTTCTTCTATAAATAAAATTGGTTTGTTACATCCCATTTCTTTTTCTATTTTAATCTCTTTCTATTTTTTATTATTGAATATCATATAATCACAACTGATAAACTAGTATTGTTTTACTTGGGATTTTGTCTCCTTTCCTGTATGTATACACAGAGCAGGGTTGCAGTATATGCTAGCCGCTTATGCCTTATATAAGTAGATAAGTTTTGTTTGTTTTTTTCAATTTTCTTGTAAATACTTTTTTAATGTAGCAAGTGTAATATATGTCCACATGATTCACAATTAATTGACATTCAAAATATTAAGAAAAATATACAATGGATTATACTTTAAACATTTTAAAAGTATATTTTTGTTTAATTATTTTTTTATTGAATTGATGCTATATAAATTTAGATACTTTATAATTTAGGTTTATAATTTAGGTTTTTATGGTTGGTAGGATTTTGAACTTTGTTTATGAACATATAAAAAAAAAATGTAATAATTGAATCATAACTTTACTCACATTATATATGTGTTTCTTTCTTGTAGGTTACAAGTTCCAATATGAAGGTTGTATGCTCATCTGTAATTCCATCGACCCTAAATATGTTCACAAGGTATTAATATCAATAATCATAAAAGCATAAAATAAATAGACATAACTTAGACAAAATGGCCCTAGGCGTAAGCATAAACACAAAGTTATTAAGCTACAACATGGAGTCACCTAGCATCAAGTAGTTGGCCCCCAATCAATGCTAGTAGGCTTAGCTTCTACCATAACCATGACCTATGGTTACTTGACTAAGGAGGTTTCTTGGTCTCTGAGATTGTGGGCACCAAAGTCAAAAACTTGTCATTGTTCTACATAGTTGGAGGAGGTACATTGTGTCTTCTCTCCATTATCTCCTTGAGAACACAATTGACCTAGCGGCAAGATTCGGCATCAGATCTATGCAACTAGGGGAATCAAAAAAAATTGACGGGGGTTGTGAGTGGCTCCTTGCTCATGTTCCAAAGAGATTCCTAAAACTCTAATAACTAGTGTAGGTGGGCCATATCCATTTCATTAATTTTCTCATGCATAGTGATCTACAAGGAAAAACTCATGTGGATTAGGAAACTATCAAACCATATAAAATTTATAGCAAAGTTCCTACTTGTTTTAAAATAAGAAATTGTTCCTCTTATTCCATAAGAAAAAAATAAATTCTACACTAAAGGGTTGCCATGAAGCCTGAAATTGTATAGCCCAAGGTATCTTGTTTTTTAAGAGAGAAACTCTATAGGATATGGAAGTGGGGATAAGTTGGCCACAAAAGGACTCAACGCATCCTCAGGGAAACTTGGAAGCGGGGCAAACAAAAAATGTTTCTTGTGCATCTTATGCTACCCTCATTATGAGAAAGCAGATCTCTAAATTCCTAAGTGAGTAAGTAGCTTTTCAATGGGCATGCATCATGTAGCTAAAGAACAAGTCAATGGGGATTTCTTAGGTTCCATAATAAGCTTCCAAGAGTCATTCATCCTATAAAACAATGCTTTATATTTAGATTTGACCCTCTAAAGATTATTGAACAAGCCATCCAACACTAACCTAGTACAAAACCATTGATACATCCCATCAATAAGCTTGTACTTGGTGAAAGCCTTCATTTTTTTCCATTTCCAAAGTTGCACCAGGCTTGGGGCACTTGAAGGCCTAGGTTGACAGAGGGAGGATTTAGAATTAAGTTCTAGACTCTATCAGTATTAAATGAGTTAGATATATCAAATTTGAGCCCCAAAGCAAGCCACTCAATCCATTTTGTTGAGGAGATGCCATATGAGTCACTGGAAATAATAATGCCTTTCCTATAGAATATTGTAACACCCTGTTTCCCCCAGTTTGTAAATATAACTATATTGGCCAAGAAACTATGGAAAACTCAAAGGTGTGAATGATTGATTTGATGAACCTTTGTATAAAAGTTCGATGAATGTAAATTATGTTATTTCAATAGAAAATGGATACGTGTTGCATCATTGTTGGAAAGGGCATGTTCTAAGAGAGACCACGAATGCTATGAAAGAGATGATGGAGGGGACCATGAATGGTTGTGTTAACCTCCATTGAACCAGTACTTTGCTGGATTTAATTGCTTAGGATCAGAACAACCTTTTGACCCAGGAATGAATTGTAGTCAGGCTGGTAGGTGGGAAAACCTCCTCAAGTGTTAATGAGGGGATAGGGTAGATCGCCCATCTGTAAGGCTTCTAGACTTGACCACAGAATAGGAATTCGGGCCACAAGCAATCTTGCTGGAAAAGGAAAGAAAGGAAAGCGTGGGGGTCAAAGAGGAAATCTGCGAAGAGTGCAGAGATAAGAGACGAAGCTCTCGGATTCGAGGAAGAACTATGAAAAGAGTGTATTCTGATCGCAGGAAATAGAGGTTGAGTCGGGAGAAGGAGAGTAACCTTCATCCCTATCTATTTCTATGCTGGAAGAAGAGATTCAATCTCAAAGCATCGTGGTCTAGCCCGGGGGTGGCTAGTGGTAAATCCGTTAGAAGTGACTGAGTCTATGGTTGGGTGGAAAGAGGCACCCCTTCCAGCAGTCGCTTCAAGTTAGTTGGTTTTGATAAGTGTTTCCATACTTAATGCATTGAATTGGGAATTAATGGTTGCATGCATGTATTTACATATCTGTAAATGGTTTCTGCATTGAAAAGGTTAAATTATGTATATTTGTTGGCTTCCTTGAGAACTTATGCTTCTTCTTTTCCTGTATGCTCCAGTTTAACTCTCGAAGGTGTTTTCCCCAGGGAGCTACCTCACAGCTCCGGAATTAGAGCAAGCCTCTTGGAACTACTACTGTCTCAGTAACCTCACAAGTTTATACTGCCCTGTTTCAAAATTTAAGGTTCTGCGAATTAGAAAGGGGTTTTCTTCAAACTAGTAGCTTGAGAGACCTTGAACTTGTGCCCATGGCCTTAACTAAAACCCGGCTAAGAGTAGAGCTCATAGCCCGAGAGCAATATGAAGGTCCATGTGACCTAGGTCTAGGAAACCTGTGCTAATCCTGAAAGGAGATAGTTCATAATGGTTTCGGAGTTTCGGGAGTTCGATGCCTGGAATGTCAAACTTCACAATAGTCAAAGTTACCCGAACTCCCTGAGTAACAAGAGCCATAGATGAATCAAGAACCTGACAGAGGAGATGAATGTGAACCGTTCATCGGAAGGAAAACCTATCTCAGTCGTCATATCGACTCAAAGACCCACTGGAGTTAACAAATCAAACACCAGTCACTCGATTAGATCGATGGTTGGGAATCATTGTGAAGCGCGAAGGTGAAATTAGTGGACATGCTAGTTCACATCCCGCAATCAACCAACATCATTGATCTCGTTAGGGATGGAAGATCAACGAGCACGATTAGACAGAGTTGGGCGAACACTTTCAAGATTGTGGAGATTGGGCCCCGCGATCGCTGTGAACCGTCGATCTATGAACGAAGATCGATGGTGGGGAATCATTGCGGAGCACGAAGGTGAAATTAGTGAGCATGCTAGTTCACGACCCGCAATCAACCAACATCGTTGATCTCATTGGGGATGGAATATCAATGACCATGATTAGATAGAGTCGGGCGAGCAGTTCTCAGATTGCGGAGATTGGGCCCCGCAATCGCTATGAATCGTCGATCTGTGAACAGAGATCGATGGTGGGGAATCATTGCGGAGCGCGAAGGTGAAATTAGTGGATGTGCTAGCTCACAGCCCGCAATTCACCAACGTCGTCGATCTCGTCGGGGTGGAGGAATAACGACCACGATTACACCGAGTTGGGTGAGTACTTTTCATATTGCGGAAATTGAGCTCTCTGATAAAGAGCGAGCACATTGGGGCCCCACAATCACTGTGAACCGTCGATCGGTGAACAAATCAGTATTGGCTAGATCATGACCATGAAAACCTAAGGGAGGTTAAAAGATGATCAGACTGGAGCGATGAGGGCACGTGTCACCCCTGACCCAGCTATGTGTCATCCACTGGCACATGCATACCTCGCCCGCGTGGTTGGTGAAATGACTAGGATTCCGAGAGTCCGGGACTTCAGGGCTCTGGAGGAAAGTGAGGAGTGAAGTTCTGAAGTGTCGAAGTCTCGAAGTGGATCACATCCATCGATCACGAAGGGATGCGTGGCGCTTGATCTATAACTCCAGGTACGAAATACTTCAGAGGAAAAAGGCGTTGGAATGTTTGAAACTCCCGAACGTCGAAGTCTCGAAGTGGATCATAGTCGTCGATCGCAAAGGGACGCGTGGCGCTCGATCTGTAACTCTAGGTATGGAATACTTCAGAAGAAAAAGGTGTTGGAATGTTTTAAACTCCCGAACATCGAAGTCCCGAAGTAGATCACAATCGTCAATCATGAAGGGAAGCGTGGCACTCGATCTGTAACTTCGGGTACGGAGTACTTCGGAGGAAAATGGCGTTGGAATGTTTGAAACTCCCGAACGTCGAAGTCCCGAAGTGGAACACAACCGTTGATCATGAAGGAAAGTGTGGTGCTCGATCTGTAACTCCGGGTACGGAGTACTTCGGAGAAAAAAGGCGTTGGAATTTTTGAAATTCCCGAACATCGAACTCCCGAAGTGGATCATAGTCGTCAATCACGAAGGGACGCATGGCGTTCGATCTGTAACTCTGGGTATGGAGTACTTCAGAGGAGAAAAGGCTTTGGAGTGTTCAAAACTCTCGAACGTTGAAGTCCCAAAGTGGATCATAGTCGTCGATCACGAGGGATGCATGGCACTCGATCTATAACTCCAGGTACGGAGTACTTCGGGGAAAAAAGACTTTGGAGGGTTCAAAACTCCTGAACGTTGAAGTCTCGAAGTGAATCAGGGTCATTGAAATCCTTGAGGACACGTGATGTCAGATTGTGAAATTTGGATATTTGCCACTCCGGAGGATTCGCGCGGTGGTTGTCTTGGCACATGTTGTCTTGGCATCTAGTCATATCCCGCGGTCATATGCAAGTATAGAGGGATGGAAGAACCCGAAGAACTTGGGAGAGGATTTCTGCCAGCTTTGAGCTCGGTTCAGAGCATGGAGACTGTGGCTAGAAAGATCTGGAAGAGCAGAATGGAATAGAGACCCCGAATGAGGGTGTTGATTTTCTTAAGAAGAATGAAATTTTTACACCCCACCATGGGTGTGTTATGAATTGGTATCAGAGCATGGTTACAACACTTGGCTTGCTTGGGCTCATGGACGAGTCACTTAAAAATCATGTTTAAAGTAAATCCTAAGGGTGACGCCCCTACCTTACCTATTTCCTAAATAATCTGGTTAGACTATTACTAAAGAAAAGAATGAAAACTTTATATTGTATGTGTGTATTTAAGAAAATGAACTATGTGTTGCTCATGAGCTACTAGAATGTTAGCTAACAGTAAGTGTTTTGTCAGCGCTCCAGTAGTGAGTGAGTCACGGGAAATCACAAGCATAAATGATGGTGACGCACCATGAAGTGGGGAAGGGCTCCCACAATAGAGACGAAGAGTTTGATGAGAGGAGAGCGGTGGAGAACCCTCCAGATCTAGCTGAAACTATAAGGAGCCTTATGTCTGAATTACAGAGTTGCAAGGCTGAAAACGAGAGATTGAGAAAGGGGAAGAGGCAGAAGCTTGACTGCTTGGTTTAAAGAAGTACATCAAAGTTCATGACTATTTTGAAAAATTTAAAGGCTCGAATAGCCATCTTCAACCTGAATGGAAAGGCTTCCATTTGGTGGGAAGATCTTAATAATGTGAAAGGAATCCATGAAAAGGATTTATTATGGAAACAATTTGAGAAACACTTCAAAAAGAAGTATATGTTAGAGAAATACTTCGACGAGAAGACTAAGGAGTTCTATGAACTCAAGTTGGGACAAATCAACATAGAGGAATATATCAATAAATTCCTTGAGTTGCTGAGGTATGTACCCTACATAAAAGATAAAAAGGTAAAACTCCAACGATTCATCAGTGGTTTACCTCAGACCTACTGGAACAGGATTAAGTTTGATGAGCCAAAGACCTTATAAGACACTATCCGGAAGGCAAGGTATTGTTATGAACAGTTCGGGCGTCAGACAGAACCTCGCAAGGACTGGAAGGAAGAAGAAGAGTAGTTTGGGGTTCAAGAAGAAGGGGTTTAAATCCTCAAGATTTAAGAACTATAGGAAGGATTCAAGGATGAGCCTTCCTACCCGAAGTGCGTACCAACATAAATTCCCTTCCCAAAGTGGAAATAAACCTTTTGGATCACCCCCAGGAAAGACTGATAACCCAAAGAGAGAACCCTTGAAATGTTGGGGTTGCGGAGAAGAACATATGTTGAGGGATTGGCCACACAAACAACAGAATAGTAAGAGAATCCGCAACATCCAATAAGCTACCACATTCAATGATGTGGCTAGGAGCATGCCATGGATTTATGCGGCTTTGGATAATAAACAAGTCGACCACCAAGCTTCAATGGTGGAGATGGAAGGTATGATCGCCAACTGTCTAGTTTCTATTTTAATTCACCCTGGTTCTAATTTGAGTTATGTGGCCCCTGAGACTTTTTATAAGTGTAAATTGCAACCAGTTAGACATGTTAAGCCATGGTTGGTACAACTAGCCATTGGAACCAAAATAAAAGTAACAGAGGTCTTACCAGCTTGCCAATTCATCATGGATGGGTTGCCCACCCAAGCGACCCTTAACATACTTCCCCTAGGATCTTATGACTTGTTGATTGGTATGGATTGGTTGGCTTCTTATAAAACTAAGTTGGACTGTTACCATAAAACTTTAGAATGTGTAAATGAAGAAGGGGGAAAGATGACCCTCCAAGGGATTCAAAAACCTGTCTCAATGAGACAAATATCAGCCCTTCAAATGAAAAATTATTGCAGAGAGGTATGTCCTCTATATGAAATACATGTATTGGAATTTGTTGAGGATGACAAACCGAACCTAGAGGACCACCCCATATTAAAAGAGTATAGAGATTTGTTTCCAAAAGAGGTACGGGGTCTACCTCTGAGAAGAAACATTGACTTATCGATAGAACTTGCACCAAGAGTAGTGCGAGTGTCTAGGACACCCTATAGGATGAGTACACTCGAGCTAGTTGAGCTCAAGCTATAGTTAAAGGAAATGATGGAAAAAGGCTACATCTGGATCAATGTGTCTCCATGGGGAGCACCAGCCTTGTTTGTGAAAAATAAAGATGGCACGCTCTGACTGTGCATAGATTATAGACAACTCAATAAGACAACCATAAAGAACAAGTACCCCTTACCAAGAATCGATGACTTGTTCGACCAATTAGGGGTTGCTTCCATTTTCTCAAAGATTGAATTGAGGTCTGGATACCATCAAGTCCAAATCAAGGATGAATACATCCACAAAACGACCTTTAGGACAAGGTATAGTCACTATGAATTTGTGGTGGTGCCATTTGGACTAACCAATGCCCCCGCCACTTTTATGTGCTTGATGAACAATGTACTCAACAAATTCCTAGACATATTCGTATTGGTTTTCATTGATGATATCTTAATATATTCCAAGAATAGAGAAGATCATGAAGAACATCTTAGACTTGTACTTCAAGTACTAAGAGAGCATCACCTCTCCGCTAAGCTTAGCAAGTGTGACTTTTTCCAGAAGAAAGTGCATTACTTGGGCCATGCCATTTCTAAAGAAGGGGTGGCAGTAGACCCTGACAAGATTAGATCTATTATGGAATGCCCTACCCCAAAGGATGTATCTGATATCAGATCCTTTATGGGCTTAGCAGGATATTATAGAAGGTTCATAAGAGGATTTTTCAAGATTGGTTGTCCAATCACTTCCCTCTAGAAAAAGGGGGTTAAATTCACTTGGACATCAGAATGTGAAGAAAGATTTCAGGAACTGAAATACCTTCTGACCCATGCACCCATGTTGAATATTGTAGACCCTGATAATGAATTCCTTGTGTGTACAGATCCCTGCAAGGAAGGACTCAAAGGAGTCCTTATGCAAGAGGGACGTGTAATTTTCCACGCATCCAAGAAATTGAATGAGCATGAAATCAATTATGTGACCCGTGATCTAGAGTTGTCTGCCATAGTGCATGCTTTAAAAATGTGGAGCCATTACCTCATGGGTAGGAGATTTGTACTTATAATAGACCATTGTGGGTTGAGGCACATGTTTGATCAACCAAAACTCAATGCTAGACAAGCTAGGTGGATGTCTCTCCTTAGTGAGTTTGATTTTGAAATCAAACACATCAAAGGGAAGGAAAATAGGGTGGTCGATGCCCTTAGCATAAGTGTGAAAACGATTCACCTGGCAGTAGTAAGCACCTATGAAACAGATGTCAAGGAAAGAATCAGGAATGCACAAGAAACAGATGCATTCTTCAAGACCGTGACCTCATACCTAAGGCAAGAGCCTATAGGGATAAAGTATGAAGGCTATCAGATGCTCGATGAAGGCCTGTTGACCTACAAAAATAGATTGTATATTCCAAGTTGTGACGACTTGAAGAGGTTCATAATGGATGAACTACACAAGAGACCATATATTGGTCACCCGGAATATCAGAAAATGATCACGGCCACTAGGAAACAATTCTATTGGCCTTGACTGAAAAAGGATATAGCCAACTATCTAGCTAAGTGCCTAGAATACCAGCAAGTTAAGGCAGAACAACGGCACCCAGCAGGGTTTTTACAGCCTCTGCCAATTCCAGAATGGAAATGGGAAACCATTTCCATGGATTTCATCACCGGATTACCAAGATCGGCTAAGCAGAATGATGCCATCATGGTAATGGTGGACAAATTGAGGAAATCTACTCACTTCATTCCTATCAAGTCGACTTGCAAGGCAATAGATATTGCCAACATCTTCATGAAGGAGATATTCAGACTACATGGCATGCCTAGAGAAATTATATCCGACAGAGACACAAAATTCACTTCAAGCTTTTGGAAATCCTTGATGGTTGGTCTTGAGACTAAATTTTTGTTTAGCACAGCCTATCACCCCCAAACTGATGGACAAACAGAAAGAGTAAACCAAATATTAGAAGACATGTTAAGGATGCATGTAATGCATCAGCCTAAGAAGTGGGAAGACTACGTGCCATTGGTAGAATTTGCCTACAACAACGATTATCAAGAGTCGTTAAACATGAGCCCTTTTGAAGCCCTCTATGGTAGACAATGCAAGATTCCAATCAATTGGAGTAATCCAGTGGATAGAATTACAATCGAATTGGACATGCTAAAAGAAATGGAGCAACAAGTGATTCAGATAAAACAAAATATGAAAATTGCTCAGGATAGACATACGAACTATGCTGACCAAAAGAGAACTCCCAAAGAGTTAAAGGCATGAGACCATGTCTATCTCAGAGAAGAGTTCCCTGAGAATGGGAGTTTGTGCCAAGCTAGCACCTCGGTATTGTGGACCATTTAAAGTCTTAGAAAGAGTGGGACCTATATCCTGTAGGCTAGCACTCCCTCCCACAGTAAAGGCACATAATGTTTTCCATGTTTCATTATTGAAGAAATATGTACATGATTCTAATCATATAATTCACTGGTCTGTGATCCAGGTGGAGCCTAAGGGAGAATTCCTGCCAGAACCTCAATGCATACTAGACACGAAGGAAACCTCACTCGGGAACCGAACCATTGCACAGGTCAAGGTGCAGTGGAAACACTTTGGCCCAGATGAGGCTACGTGGGAAATGGAGGATGCCATGAGACAGTCATATCCGATTTTTTTACTTCTGTATATACATAGCATGTTGACAGATAGAACATCGAGGATGAGCTTCCTTTAAGGGGGAGAGAATTGTAACACCTTGTTTCCCCTAGTTTGTAAATATAACTATATTGGCCAAGAAACTATGGAAAACTCAAAGGTGTTCATGCTTGATTTGATGGACCTTCGTATAAAAGGTCGATGAATGTAAATTTTGTTATTTTAATAGAAAATGAATACTTGTTGCATGACTGTTGGAAAGGGGATGTGCTAAGAGAGACAACGAATGCTATGAAAGAGATGGTGGAGGGGACCAGAAATGGTTCTGTTAACCTCCACTAAACCATTACTTTGATGGATTTAATTGCTCGGGATTAAAACAACCCACTGACCTAGGAATGAATTATAGTCAGGCTGGTAGGTGGGAAAACCTCCTCAAGAGTTAATGAGGGGATGGCCCAGACCACCCATCTGTAAGGCTTCCAAACCTAACCACAGACTGGGAATATGGGCCACACACAATATTGTTGGAAAAGGAAAGAAAGGAAAGCGTGGGCGTCAGAGAGGAAATATGCGAAGAGTGAAAAGACGAGAGACGGAGCTCTCGGATTCGAGGAAGAACTATGAAAAGAGTGTTTTCTGATTGCGGGAAATAGAGACTGAGTCGAGAGAAGGAGAGTAACCTTCATCCCTATCTATTTCTATGCCAGAAGAAGAGATTCAATCTCAAAGCATCGTGGTCTAGCTCGGGGGTGGCTACTGGTAAATCTATTAGGAGTGACTGAGCCTATGGTTGGGTGGAAACGAGCACCCTTTCCAACAGTCACTTCACATTAGCTGGTTCCGATAAGTGTTTCCATACTTTATGCGTTGAATTGGGAATTAATGGTTGCATGCATGTATTTACTTATTTGTAAATGGCTTCTGCATTGAAAAGGTTAAATTATGTATATACATTGGCTTCCTTGAGAATTGATGCTTTTGCTTTTTCCGTATGCTCCAGTTTAACTCTCGAAGGTGTTTTCCCTAGGGACCTACCTCACAACTCTAGAATCGGAGTAATCCTCTTGGCACTTCTACCCTCTCGATAACCTCACGTGTTTACACCGCCATGTTTCAAAATTTAAGGTTTTGCGAATTAGGAAGGCGTTTCCTTCAAACCAGTAGCCTGAGAGACCTTGAACTTGCACCCAGGGCCTTAACTAAAACCCGGCTAAGAGTAGAGCTCATAGCCCAAGATTCATCTAAAGGTCCATGTGACCTGGGTCTAGGAACCCTGCGCTAAGCCCGAAAGGAGCTAGTTCATAATGGTTTCAAAGTTTCGGGAGTTCGATGCCTAGAGTGTCAAACTTCACAATAGTCAAAGTTACCCGAACTCCCTAAGTAACAAGAGCCATAGATGAATCAAGAACCTGAAAGAGGATATGAATGCAAACTATTCATCAGGAGGAAAACCTATCACAGTCATCAGATCGACTCAAAGACCAACTAGAGTTAACGAATCAAACACCAGCCGCTCGATCAGATCGATGGTTGGAAATAATTGCAGAGGGTGAAGGTGAAACTAGCTGACATGCTAGTTCACGGCCCACAATCAACCAACATCGTTGATCTCGTTAGGGATGGAAGATCAATGACCATGATTCGACAGAGTCGGGTGAGCACTTCCTAGATTGCGAATATTGGGCCTCGCAATCGTTGTGAACTGTCGATCTGTGAACGAAGATTGATGGTGGGGAATCATTGCGGAGTGCGAAGGTGAAATTAGCGGACTTGATAGTTCATGACCTGCAATCAACCAACGTCTTTGATCTCGTTGTGGATGGAAGATCAACGACCACGATTAGACAAAGTCGAGCTAGCACTTCCTAGATTGTGGAGATTGGGCCACGCAATCGCTGTGAACCATCGATTTATGAGCAGAGATCGATGGTGGGGAATCATTGCGGAGCGCAAAGGTGAAATTGGCGGACGTGTTATTTCACGACCCACAATTCACCAACGTCATTGATATCGTCAGAGTGGAGGATTAGTGACCACGATTAGACCGAGTTGGGTGAGTAATTTTTAGATTGCAGAAATTGAGCTCTTCGATAAAGAGCGAGCATGTTGGGGCCCCACAATCACTGTAAACCGTCGATTGGTGAACAAATCGGTATTAGCCGGATCATGACCATGAAAACCTGAGGGAGGTTGAAAGACGATCAGAATGGAGCGACGAGGGCACGTGTTGCCCCGGAACCAACTATGTGTCATCCCCTGGCACATGCATACCTCACCCGCGTGGTTGGTGAAATGACTAGGATTCCAAGAGTTCGGGACTTTGGGACTCTGGAGGAATGAGAGGAGTGAAGTTCTAAAGTGTCAAAGTCCTGAAGTGGATCATAGTCATCGATCATGAAGGGACGCATAGCGCTCGATATGTAACTCCGGGTACGGAATACTTCGGAGGAAAAATGCATTGGAATGTTTGAAACTCCCGAATGTTGAAGTCCCGAAGTGGATCAAAATCGTCGATCGCGAAGGTACGTGTGGCGCTTGATCTGTAACTCTAGGTACATAATACTTCAGAGGAAAACGGTGTTGGAATGTCTGAAACTCCCGAACGTTGAAGTCCTAAAGTGGATCACAGTCGTCGATTGTGAAGCAACTCATGGCACTCGATCTATAACTCCAGGTATGGAGTACTTCGAAGGAAAATAGTGTTGGAATGTTTGAAACTCTCAAACGCCAGTTCCGAAGTGGATCACAGTCGTCGATCCCGAAGGGATGCGTGGCAATCGATCTGTAACTCTGGGTATAGATTACTTCAGAGGAAAAAGGCATTGGAATGTTTCAAACTCCTGAACGTCGAAGTCCCAAAGTAGATCACAGTCGTCGATCGTGAAGGGACGTGTGGTGCTCGATCTATAACTCCGGGTATGGAGTACTTTGGAGGAGAAAAGGCTTTGGAGTGTTCGAAACTTTCGAATGACAAAGTCCCGAAGTGGATCATAGTCGTCCATCACGAGGGACGTGTGGCACTCGATCTATAACTCCGGGTACGGAGTACCTCGGGGAGAAAAATATTTGGAGCGTTCGAAACTCTCGAACGCCGAAGTCCCGAAGTGAATTAGGGCCGTCGAAATCCCTGAGGACAAGCAGTGTTGGATTGTGAACTTTGAAGATTTGCCACTCCGGAGGATTCGCGCAGTGGTTGTCTTGGCACCTGTTGTCTTGGCATTTGGTCATAGCTCGCGGTCATATGAAAGTATAGAGGGATGGAAGAACCTGAAGAACTTGGGAGAGGATTCTACCATCTCTGAGCTCGATTCAGAGCATGGAGATCGTGGCTGAAAAGCTCTGGAAGAACAAAATGGAATAGAGACCTCAAATGAGGGTGTTTATTTTCTTAAGAAGAACGAAATTTTTACACCCCACCATGGGTGTGTTACAAATATGGGGGCCAAGAACAAACAACTTTTTTCCAAAGTATTTCCTTCTTTTACTAAGAAAGGAGATAACCAAATGCAATGATGATTAAAATAAATAACAGGCTTCTCTTAGACAATGATATTTCTTAAACAAGTATGGAGCCTTCTCTTAGAGAGTGATATTTTGAAAACAAGTATTGGTTTTATTTTCCCAAGTTTTCTATATTGCTTTGGGCCTCAAAAGATCCTTTTCCCTTAACCATTGTAGGGGTGGTTACAAGAGACTAAAAGTTGAGGCCTTGTGTTAATATTTTTTATACAAAGGGCCTCTTAAAGAAAAACAATTTCTGAAAATCACATTCCAAACCTTCTTGCCTTCTACAACCCAAATAATCCATTTAGCACACAAGGCTTGGATCTCTATACAAGTATTTAGGATCCCCATACCACCCTAGTTTCTGAAAGTGTGGTGTGTCTCCTAATTAACTCCACATAAAACTTTGTTGTCGGTATTGTATCCCAAAATAAACTCCTTGAGTCCTTTTTCAACTTTTGGTATGGTTCCATGGACGGAATCTAACATGAAGAGAACCAAACATGGGTAACTACAAGAATTGTAATACAAATCTAAAATTTGGTATCTAAAGATCAACGGTTTAGTGATCCATTTTCAATGTTATTTTCAACCCTGTGAACCACCACATCTTAGAGATCTTTAGGTAGGGCTTGGAATGACTAGGGGTTCCCAAGAAATTTGAAAAATATGACCGAGATAAATAAAATACTACCCCTATCCTTCAAGCCACCTAGGAATGTAATGTTGGGTTTATTCATAACACTAGGTCTTATCCCATGAAATTATATTACAATACATTCCAAGAAAATTGTCCAAGGAAATTTCACACTATTTTCCCAAGAAGCATGCTAGATTTCCTAGATGATAAGGAAGGAATTATTCACAAAATGACCATTAACTAATTTCCCAACATCATGATAAAGTAATGGAATTTCTTTAATTAGGCCTTGGGCACTCACCTTTTCCATAACAAGTATCCCAATGCTTTAACAACCATAACATACAAGATAGGGATGAGAGGATAAGCTTGCTTGATTGTCTAGAAAGGCATTCCTCAAGCATCCATGGCCAGGAAGCAAGAACACTACATGCTCTCCCATACAACAAGGATATTATTCAAAATAGATCACTTCCTAATGAAACTTTTTAACATAACCCTCGTGATTTTGGGCAAGATATGCTTGATGCACAATGTTATAGCCTTAGCCAAGCTTTGTAGGATACATTTAGAATAGTTATTGACTTAGTTATGACCTCAAGATCTATGGCTTTAGTAATTAATATTATGAGGCCTTTGTTAACTCCATACCCAAGAGAAAGTAAAATGTTTTTTTCTGGGACGATATGGTTTAGTCAAGACTTTTTAAATTATGCTTAGTGTATTTGTGAAATTTTTTCTAGGTAAACATTAGGATAAGTATTTAATTGGTTGTAAGTGCTTGCTTTGTCATCTGACAAACCATACTGATTCAAGTGCTTTGGATTTGTCCATGGAGTTGGTCGCAGGGCAGGGGGTGTCCCGCCCCCCTCCATTCTCTAACATCAATGCCTTTTAATCTTTAGCTTCTTCATTGGGAAAATATACAAAGGCTCTAACTTCCCATTTTGTCAAAAAACTAAATGAGATTCCAGAGTTTCCTTTGCCATCAACTACTTCCCATCAAATGGCCTTAAAGTTTGTTGAAACATAATTGATTGGTGAGTTCACCGAAGTATGGCCATCACCAAGAGTAATAGAAGTTTGGATTGAAAAGAACTAGCAAGTTCTAATCAAGGGAAAGTTAACTTATTATTTGTATGGTTGAGGGTTTTATGACTTTCTTTTCGAGACCATGGAAGACATGGATATAATCTCTAGAAATGGACCATATTTTTACGGCACTACAAGAATTTATCTCAATAGATTAACTTCATATTTCAACCTGAAAATAATATTCCTTTTATGGTTCCAGTGTGGGTTCATTTGCCACATCTCCTGCTGCATTGTTGGAATGAGGATGTAAGATTTAGCTGAAAAGCCACCCAAGAATGCAAATGAATGAAGGAAAGCAAAGCTATAAATTAGAAACGAGTGAGAATAAACTGTATTATACTCAAGAGAATGAAAAACATGCAATAAAAAAAATGAGATACTCATATGAGAGCAATGGGTGACTATATATAGGATTTACCACCCTAGAGACTAAAAACACAAAGAATATGAGATAAAGTGAAAAAGTCCCAAAGTAAACTTAACCTAGTCAGAAGAGAGCTAAAGTAGAGAACTAGCTAAGAAAGAACTAGATAGATAAAGAACCCTATTCACACTAACACCCCACTTTAAGTGAAACTTAGGGGGAAATGTAAACAAAGATGCAAAGATGGGTCCTGGTTACAAGGCCTAATGAGGTACCCATGTAAAAAATATCCCCTCGAATAGAAAAGGAATGAGAAACCCCATTGGGAAAAAACTCCTTCCATGAGAGGATAAAACAAGAAGGGTTAAGTGCCCCCCCAAAAGAAATGTCCCACACCCCCAAGAGCGATTGAATATGGGCATACTTGCTCTTAGTGAAGGGTTTGGTGAAGATGTATGCAACCTTATTTGCTATAGGACAATATTGCAAATCAATGACTTGCTCTTGAATAAGATCCCTGAGAAAATGCATCTGGATCTCAATTGGTTTGGTCCACTAATGATGAACTGGGTTCTTTGAGATTTGGATGGCGCTTTGGTTGTCACAGTAGATGATTGATGGATTATGAAAAGTGATGCCAAGTTTAGTGAGGATATTCTAAAGCCAAATAACCTCAATGGTGGCATTAACATCCCCTCGATACTCAACCTCAGTCGAAGAAAGAGTAATGGCATGCTACTTCTTTCTCTACCACCAAATGGGACCAGAACCAAGGTGAAAACTCTAACTAGATGTAGACTTGCGATCATCAAAATCACCACCCCAATTAGAATCCATGTATCCAATCAAATATAAGATTCTGACCTTTGCATATTGAATCTTGTACCTATGAGTTCCTTGTATGTAGTGCAAAATTCATTCAATGGCCTTCCAGTGCAGATCATGTGGCTCTGTCACGAAGCAGAAACAATGCCAACTACAAAAAAAATGTCGGGTGAGTATGAGTCGAGTAGATGAGGCTTCCAACAAGTTGAAGATATAAAGTGGCCTCAACTATTGGTGTGGAACACTTCGCCTCAATCTTGACTCCAAACAAAAAAAGAGTTGATGCAGGATTACAATCAACCATGTGAAAATGAGCCAGAATATCAAGAGCATACTTGGGTTGCGCATGAGAGATCCCAGAAGATGACTAAGTGATCTCAACCCTGAGAAAATAGTGCAAGAGACCCAAGTCAGTGATGTCAAACCTGTCATGCAAAGCAATTTTGGCGCTTGCAATGATGCATGGGGTGATCCCGGTGAAAATCAAGTCATCAACATAGAGAACCAAGAATAGAAGAGCATCCTCCTGTCTCAAGATGTAGACTTTTGGATCTGAGTGGTATCTAGAGAACCCAATCGAGAGAAAAAAAAATTTCTTCAAATAAGAAGGATTTCACATTTACTAACTTCAAAGGATTACACCACACTCTTGGTCAAGGTAGAACAAAAGAAAAAGGAGATGTTGGAATTGAAACAAAAGAAGAAGGAACTTATAGTTGATAATAGGGTCGAAAGGAATTTTGTAATAGAATACTGATAGCAGGAAAGGATTCAAAGAAAAAGGAAAAGGAAGGAAAATCCTACCTCAATCCATGGATTCCTTGAAAAAAGGATGTTGGCCTACATTTGACCAGAGGAGCTATCCACAAAGCACTAATGCAAAATGAGACCAGGTGAATGATGTTGATATTATGGTAGTTGCGGGAGGCAATTACCTTCACGTCTGAACCTGACGAGAATAGAAGACTTCGGGAAGCAAGAGAAACCCTAATGTGTTGGCTAATAACCCTAGAAGTCTTTTCGGCTCAAGAAGATAATTTATATTAGGTTATTAGCCTCCAAGAGAAGAAGTTGGCTAGAAATAATAATAATATACTGAACAGACACATATCCAGAAGGAGAAGTCGGCCCCAGCAAATCTGGTAGAACCAGTATAAATACAGGGCGCCAGTTCTCATTTGACAACATCTCAGAATTGTAGTTCCTAGTTTGGTGCACACTGCAGTTCCCAGTTTGGTGCGCACATGTGGAGGAGAGTTGCAGTTGCAGCTGTAGCAGCAACTAGTTTTCAGTATGATCTTGGACTATCTCTTGGCTAGGGTTTGGACTATCTGATTAGCTATTGTTCATGCGCTATCCTTGGAGGAAGATGCACTACACTTTGTTTGGTTATCTAGCCTAGGGTTTGCTTCCAGAGTAATTCTCAGTCAAGGTTAAGGTGCTCGGAGGGTGGCTTCGGCCTATGGTTGGGTGACGAGGGTATCGTCAATGGTAAAACGAGCACACCATCTTCTATATTATAACAGGTTATGGGCCCACCCCTCCTTCATTCAGTCTAAATGCTGGAAGGAAACATAGTCGCTAAGATATTGAGCTCATTGAGGAACTGCCACTAGGGTTACTAGTTGAAGCAACTCCCAAGACATTGCCGCTAGGGGTACTAGCAGGAGCAGTTGCAGAAACCCTAAACCTCTCGTTGAGGCACCTTAAGTGAAGAGATTGACCTAATCTACGGACAGATCAGTGCGCCCTAGCCTAGTGCATCTCTTGATACTCTCAGCAAGCCAAGACGTGAAGTTTGAATTTCTGGTCAAATCTAGGGTTTGACCAAGTCAAACAACCATGATTAACTCTATGAAGTCTGAGAACAAGT